>JAMKCH010034749.1:0-53608 GCA_023653785.1 Ophioderma brevispina
AAATTAAAATTGATGCTATAGCCTAAGTAGTTATTTAAGTATTATTAATTATTAATAATTATTAATTGTCTCAAGGTATTAGATTTAAGCAAATAAATCCAAGATTTAATACTTTAATTTGTAAATTAGTAAATTAACGATTTTTGTTTCACTCCCGTTATTGCCCAAGGGGGGGGGGGGTCCTAGGGACCTCACCTAATTATTCTAATGAAGACGTTGGCGAATTTTTTTTTTAGATCAGTAGAGCGATTCATAATCTGGACAAGTACACACACACGGGCCAAAAGTATTTTTGCAACAGCGAAAAGAACAATTTACTTGAAATTGATTTAAAATTGTACGAAGAGTTCTGACTACACATAACGTAATTTATTGCAAGTTATGATGCTTAAACAGGTGCTGTTTGTCAGAATCAAATAGCGCGAAAAACGTTAAATTGATTGTCATGTTACCCTAAATATGGGGGGTAAACGGACTGGCATATGCTAACTTGCCGATTGTACCCAGAAGAAATACGGGATATGGGAACGTCAAAAACGGCTGAAAAATAGTCGCCAAATAAACTGTACGGGTTTGTTAGGGTCTACTGTAAATATTTAGGGCGAAAATCAAAGGGTTGTATGGACCGGAAATGAGATAACGTCAAAAAAAGATGGGAGCACGTCGATTGCACTGTTGGATTGGAAATTTAATGCCAAGAAAAATTCACGTTGATAAACTTGAAAACAACTTTTTTAATGGCATGTTGATATTGTATGTTGTCGCAATGTCAAAAAGTGCATTAGGCATGATTACGTAAACCACGTGATTTTCATTCGAATTGCACTTCCGGTTCTCTCAGAATTTCCCGAATGTTTCAAAGACCACTGTCTTCCATTGGACATTCTCTCTTTTCCGGTCCAAACAACCATTCCGAGTTTCTTTGGTAAAACATTTAAGGAAACCCTACGAACCCATACAAATCATTAAGCGGCTATTTGAAGCCATTACTTTTGTTTCTGTGCCTGTATTCCTTCTGGAGTGCAATCGTAAGTTATCGTTCGCCGTTTCTTTAATCCGCCATTTATTAGGATAAGTGACAATCAAAATCAAACGTTTTTCGACCTCTTGGATTCTGGGGGATGACATCTCTATGAAAAGCACGACTTTGACATTCAATACGTTGTGTGTGGATCAAGAACCCATGGACAATTGAAAAAAATTTGATATGAAATTTCGGTTCTGCATGTTTGCAATACTTTTGGCCAGTGTTGTGTGCAACAAAAAATATATAGCTTGGTGCTTCAGGTGTTCGTATGTTATAGTCCAATTCTACAGAGTGGTCAAAAAAAAAGTTACCCAACTTTTTCTTATGCAAATTCTCAAATGTGGGTAGACATCAAAATGGTTTGAAGATCGTTTACTAACTATATTATTTTTGTTGGAAACCTGTTTTTGAAAACGGCGTAAAAACAAAGCTGAAATGGCCACTATGCCGCGATCTAGAGAAAAAAGTGAAAAACCACATTGCAGACACGTAAGTCTATGGCACTTGTTGCGATCACCAATTATAAACAACTAGCGGGAGGAGCGCGCTTCGCGCGGGCTCCCGATAGCTGATGAACGGTGAGCGATCACTGAAATGGAAGCGGTCACTTGAACGGAAGCGATCACTGAAAGAGCGATCATGAAGGAACAGTGTCCGTCTGTACTGTAGTTTGGCACCCCGCAACCCGCATTCTCAAAGGGTTTATGGTATTTCCTTTTTTTCCTTTTAATCCCTCCTACCCACGTACCGGGACCCTGGTTCCAGCAGTTCGTGTTGTATTTATCCAGTATAGTTCTATCATATCCGTAGTAGTCGTCCAGCTGGACGTTGTATTAAAAAATAAAGGGATCAGACTAAAAAGGTATCCATCTCGGTAGGTCCCGTCAGTTACCGCAAAGGGGGTGAAACGCATTCAAAACCAGTCGTCCGTGCTGTGCTCTGACAGTTGAATATTGCACGGAAATATTATCAGTTTGGGTGCTAATATACACATAATGCAATTCGAACAAACAATCGCCAAAAAATCATTGTGGATGTTGGAGTTGCTATTGGGTGGTTTAAATTTGTCCCTACACTGGCCACACAACGAATGAAAATGAACATCGTCGTACGTGATTTAAATAAACCGCCTCAATGAATACATCTTTTCACCTAGATTCAGACGCGCAATTGTTTATGAGAAAAAAAGAGATCTGAGCACAATGATCCAGGTACACTATTTTACACCTGCCACCCGAAACACAACATTAATTGCATAATCAGAACGCCTCACCAAACATTAGTGTATATGCAAAGCGGCACCCACAGTATGTGGAAGAACCGGAGGCAGCCATGCGTTCTATTGTTGGTACTCTAGGTTTCTTTGTGGTCGGCAAAACATGCGAGACGGTGAATTTCTAAAGATTACGTAACGTTGCCCTCTATCTATAGAACCTCTTTGGTTACCGCAATCTTCATCTTTATTAATGCTTCACGGGCCATGGCATGCGGCGGAATTGCCATATTCTTACAAAGGCCGAGTGCCACGGGGGGGGGGGGGTGGTTGCCAGCAGTCGGGGAAAAGATCCATACGCGAAGGCGCAGTAAGCCAGGCCGGGAATTGTGTTTTCGGTCAGTACAATTTTTTCTTTTGGGAGAAAAAGCTGTGCTTGATGATGAGGGTATGTTAGCATGAATTAAGCAGGCAGAGGCATCATTAACAATAAAAATATGCATGCAGCTTGATGTAGGGTTGGATCTTTCATTCCCCCCCATCCCTGCTCTTTCGATTCCATGCGATCTCCAAAAAAAATTGGGTCAATCGGGAGCGAAGTCAGCCGGATTGTTTTTAGGTAGTAAATTACAATTCTCCAAAATCCTAGGCCACGCCAAGTCTGATTAAGGGGAAAAATTGTCATGCCCCTCCCCCCTCTCTCACCATAAATCCTCTATCTAACTCCCCCGGGTCCAGTTACATTTCTGTCTGCAAGGAACGTTGAAGAAAAACTTACTAAAAAGTGTCCGGATGTTCTGTGTCCGTAAAACTCTCCCGTGCAACTTTGAACGGTGTGGCAGGGATATTTCGTCCGCGGCTCACAGTGCTGGGAACCAAAAAAACAAAATTTTGGTAACAATAGGGCAAACCGAGTCAGTAACTTTACACGCAACATTATTTTCTCGCTTTATTCCGTGGTCGTCTATGGAGTCCGGAATACCTTGATCAAAAAGAGGTTCTATATAGGATAGAGAGGCAAAACGTTACGTAAATTTTTGGACAATTTCACCGTCTCGCATGTTTTTGCCGACCACAAAAATAAAACCTAGAGTACCAACATTAGAAGCAATGGCGCCCCGCTTCTTCCATATGCTGTGGGTGCCGCTTTGCATATACACTTAATCGGTAGTGATACAAATTATGTATGTATGTGTTGAGGTGGCCAGGTGTAATAATAGTGTACCTGGACTTCCCGTGCGCAGATACTTCTTTTTTTTCGCATTAATGCAATGCGCGCTTAGGTGAAAAGAGTATTCATTGAGGCGGGTTATTTAACTCAAGGCGACCTGATGTGTAAGGCATTCGGTGTGTGGCCATGGGTAGGACAAAATTTACTCTATTAAAACGAAAGAGTGAAAACCACTCTAAAAAGAGTGAATCTCACTCCAAAAAAGTGCCATCTGAGTGACGCATCTTTTAGAGTGAGATCCACTCAAAATAAAGGTGAACAAAAATAACCTCTAACGAAGAGTGAAACTGATACCCCTTCTAGAGTGAAACTAGTCACTCTTATAGAGTGTGAGCGTCTTGTGAATTTTGTTTGTTTGGTGGAGTATATTGTATGTGTAGGTCATAATCATAGCATCGTGACTAGCATGAATATTGTGGCGCATCAGTGGCATGATTCAGTGAGAGATGCATGATGTGTGGCGGCATCGTGACTGAATCATGGCATGCATTCCCGTGACAGCATGATTGTTTGCGTTTGTACATGTGTAAGCCGAGCCTGGCGAGATACCGTATAACGATTGATAATACAGTAAATAACCTTTAATGACTTTCCACAATTTGTCTGTAAATGCTATGAACTGTGACCGACACATACAATATACTCACCGTGAAGATATCTATGATTTCTTCACTATTTCAACTTCGTTCAAACCGTTTGCTGACGGTCTCACTTCACTCGTCCGCCATGTTGTTAGTCGAGAATAATCACGCGATTTGCGGCGTGCTGTCTGATGGGCTATAGTTCACTCCGAAAAAGGAGTGAGCCATTTTCTCACTCTTTTAGAGCTCAAATCCGGTCGATAACAGTTCAGAGTGGGCTGAACTCTGAAGAAGAGTGGCATTTTTGAGCCACTCGGTAACAAGAGTGAGCACTCGTAACCGCGAGTAAGGTTGGTCAGGTTGCATTTTTCGCGCTCTTTAGAGCTTAAAAGCCACTCGATTAGAGTTATTTAAAATCACTCGAAATTCAGGAGTGATTTTTCACTCTTTCATGTTAAGAGAGTAACCCCAATAGCACCCACATCCAAACAACTGATTTTGGCGGAAAGTGTTTGTAGCGAATTGAAATTAGGTGTGATACAAGACCCCAAACTGATAATTATTCCGTGCCATATTCAAAATGTCAGCGGCCCGCACGGAACGACCCCTTTTTTGGTTTTGAAATGCGTTTCAACCCCCCTTGACTATGATACCTACCGGACTATGATTAATTTCAACCCGGTCGCCATCAGGGGCCATCAGCGAAAACCACTCCCCGTGTCCTTAATATAGTCGTGCAAGAAACGTTGAAGAAAAAAATAATATTTCTGAAGCTCGAACTCTCCCGTGCAACTGGTTGCCGCACCAAAAAATAATGGTAAGTGGTACCCCAACCCGTAGCAACTCACCTCTGCGTACACACACCCGTAGCAAACGCGCCTCCTGCCGCCGCAGCGGCGGCGTCCACACGCTAGTGTTAAAACACAGAAATACTTCGTTTTGAAAAATTGCGTTGCCCACAACGTTGCTGCCGTCAGGATGGATTTGACAATTTTCTGTTGTTTTAATATCTTTTCCTTGGTAACGTACGATTTGAGGAAAAAGCTCTCGGCAAGAAAACTTCCACTAATGTAGATATAGTGTTGAAATTTGGCGAATGTTGATGAAAACTGAAGGCGTTGATTTAGAGACAAACATATATACATACATGGATTTCTTGAATTATAGTAAGAGAAGAAGATTGTTAGGTTAGATCTTCGTGTTTCATTATACAAGGGTATTGTAGTTAATAAATATCTTCAAAAACCTAATTTGATATGCATTTGTCCACCCCCTTTTGAGAATTTTAAGGACAAAAAAGTGAAACTTTTTGGACCATCTGTACGTGCAGGCATTTTAAGAAATTTTGTAATTTTGCTAGAATAGGGATTCACAAACGGAGCGTGTTGTAGGCATTTCATGTTTAAGTGGGTCTTTTATTAAGGGGTTAGGGTAAGGGTCAAAATTTTCAAACATATCAAATTCTCCAGTGTGTAATTAATTAAAACCTGCATTTGCCGACGGTTAAAAAATATAGAGTACATCGCGATGATTAAATTAATGTATAATTTGCCCTATCTATAAGCCTTGTGTAGCTTATGTCCTACAAACTGATAACACTGAAGGTTCAAGGTCATCCTGGGGTAATTGTTCCAGATGCAGAATGATCCAATTTTCCTCAGACTATAATTCCAAATCTCGCCCGATCAAACAAAAAAAAATTATCACCGTCTCTACCCATACTCTTTTGGACCACTCTGTACGTGCAGGCATTTAAGGAATTTTGTATTTTGCTAGAATAGGGATTCACAAACGGAGCGTGTTGTAGGCATTTCATGTTTAAAGTGGGTATTTTATTAAAGGGGTGGGTTTTGTTTAAGGGTCAAAATTTTAAAATATTCAAATATTCCAGTTGTGTTAATTAATTAAAACCTGCATGCCGACGTATATAGAGTACATCGCGATGATTAAATTAATGTATAATTTGCCCTATCTATAAGCCTTGTGTAGCTTATGTCCTACAAACTGATAACACTGAAGGTTCAAGGTCATCCTGGGGTAATTGTTCCAGATGCAGAATGATCCAATTTTCCTCAGACTAATTCCAAATCTCGCCCGATCAAACAAAAAAAAATTATCACCGTCTCTACCCATAACTCTTTTGGACCACTCTGTACGTGCAGGCATTTAAGGAATTTGGTATTTTGCTAGAATAGGGATTCACAAACGGAGCGTGTTGTAGGCATTTCATGTTTAAAGTGGGTATTTTATTAAGGGGGAGGGTTAAGGGTCAAAATTTTAAAATATTCAAATATTCCAGTTGTGTTAATTAATTAAAACCTGCATGCCGACGTATATAGAGTACATCGCGATGATTAAATTAATGTATAATTTGCCCTATCTATAAGCCTTGTGTAGCTTATGTCCTACAAACTGATAACACTGAAGGTTCAAGGTCATCCTGGGGTAATTGTTCCAGATGCAGAATGATCCAATTTTCCTCAGACTATAATTCCAAATCTCGCCCGATCAAACAAAAAAAAATTATCACCGTCTCTACCCATAACTCTTTAGAATGCCCTACGTGGCAGTGAATAATCAGTGAAAGAACATTTGATTTTTGACCTATGATTTTTTAATCCGTAGAGCATGGCCAAAAATTTTGGTATAGATTTTCAGTACAATTACCTACTTTATTTCCCCTGTACAAACCTTTCCCCCTGCAAATCATGTTCCCCGTACTTATAGACTTTTGATAGTATTCCTTCATAATTTCTAAGTATAAAAAACACCAACATTGTTTCTGTTGCAATTATTTTTAGGTCAACCCATTATTTTATTAAATTTTCTTCCACTAAATATGAGTCTCCTGTTATGTTTTGTACTTTAAATAACAATGGGTACCTGTGGCAGTCCCAGAGAGGCCACTCGGTTTTACTCAAAACCACGAAAGGCGAAAAAATGGAATATTCCGTAAATTGGAGCTAAAATGTGCCCTCCAAAATGGGTCTGATAATAAATTAAATGGCCGGAAACCTGCGCATTGTCAATAACCTAAAATTTCAGGGAAATTCTGAAATGCACTGGCATCCTGTGAAACCACATATTTTCATTTAACATGATAATTACTAAGGAACAAAATAATGTTACACCCAAAAAAAAAGATCTATTGTCATAGTAACTAAAAGATTCCTGAAAATTTTACTCAATATTAAAATAAATCTATTGAACGTCGATTTTGCTGTTCCTTAACTCTAATTAAGGTGCAAACTATCATATTTTTCAAACACTTAGGACTGAACAACATTTATTAAATATACATTCTAACATTAAGCGAACTATAGTTCACAATATGCACAATACATCGTGTCCACAATAAAAGCAAACCGCAACACTGGTTGTAGGCCATCCATATTGTTTTAGGACAAATGTTATCTAATAAAATCCCTGAAAATAAAATAAGCGATAGTATCATAGTTTTAAGATAGTGACCTCAACAATCAAAAGTCACTCGCGAGAACCCTTTTACTAAATAGGATGTGTGGTAACAACACAAAAAAACACAGTGGCAATGAAGAACTAGAATGGCAAAATCACAATAATTAATGAAATTAGCAGATCAAGCATATTTAACTCGCCCAAAAATATTCCTGCAGAAACAATTTCTAAACTATGATCAAATAAATTGCAGTTACAATATTACACAGTATTTAACCCACGTCTTACCAAGTCATTATTTTGTAACACGGTTTACCAGGCCAGGGGTTGGAGGTTCGTTATAAATCATCCTGCTTAGTGATTTTGATCCCTATGGATAGGCTATGGTCCTTCCCTTATCCCATTGACTACCACAATTGGCATTTTCCACAGAAATAGGCGAAAATCCGATTTTGCGCTAAAAGTAGACCTATTCGATGTTCAAGCGGGTTTGTCTGCCTAAATGTGGCTCTCGGCTAGTTTTGTTTTAAACATAAACATAATAGAGGTTTGAGCCATCATGTACAATTTTCACTATAAAATATCCTTGGGTGGCCACCCCCCCCCCCTACCCTTCGACTGGTGAAGGCATACTCTAACCCCGGTGAGTGCTACCTTCAACTTTTTTTCGCTAAATGACTGGAAGGATGAGAGAACGTAGAATCTTTTTTTAATTGAAAGTTTTTTGGCATTTTTAACGCAACCGGAGCGAAGTTTAACTTACTGGGGGGGGTGCTAACCCCACTACTGTCACCACCTCCCTCCTCCCCCTTGGTACGATAAGAGGGTTAAAAAACTTAGACTGATTGGTGATAAAAGACATTTCAGACGCTATAAGATCATTTTACGTAAATTGCAACAGTGCGCTGGCATTTGGTTGCAACTTGCTTGTTTACAACATTCGAAACTTTATGAACAAAACATGTTTTTGAAACAACCACAATAACAATATCAGTATAAGACTAGTATATTCATTCCGTCATTTCGGTTTGGTTAGAAACTGTGTTCTTGTCACCAACTATGAATGATTGATTAATTCTAACCATACTGTCTTATTTGGACAAAACCAGGTCTTTGTTGATGCATATAATTCCTAATCCATGTGTTTCTACACGCAAACAAGTACAGTACCACATTCGTATTACGAGTGTCTTGGCTGGTGGTAAATGTGCCTGCGGGTACTTACTTCACATCTTGTGGTCATATCTTAAAAAATGATTTCCCTTTAAATGATTTTTCAGGGACATTAGCTAACATTCCCTACTTACTTTACACAAAGACCAAGTAGTCCAGTGTTTTTGTTTAAAACTTATGGCGGCAGGCACCAAGTGTTGTTTTTTATTGGGATACTCTGTACTAACCAGGACCCTACTATATTTTGTCAACCTCATAATTGAACGTAGAAAACAGGACTTCCCAATTCAGCACCTCTTAAGGAGATATATGTTGGGGTATGAATCTATCGCACATATATACTGAAATACCCTAAATAAAACGTACCAGATGGTTTTCATGGCTCATTGGCGTATCCTTGCGAAAAAATCCAGTTTATTCGACAAATGTACACAACTGTCATGAAGGCAATCATGGAAGTCTACCAGTTTTTAATCCCTGTGGTATTTTACCAAAACGCCGCAATGCATACCGAACTCGAAGCCACGCTGAAATATATCCCATACTCAGCTATCACGTGAAAGTTTGTCACAAAGCCTCATCCTTGTGAACTTCGTTAAGCACACAGAGGATAGAAGCGAAAAGTTCGTTTGAATTTTTTATTGCAAAAACTACACTTTTTAAAACCTCAGGATTTCGAGAAAAATGTTAAGAGGGGTTTTTAGATATCATTTTGTGATTACCAAAGGTATAGTTGGCCTAAACACTACAATCCATGAAAACGGGACATTTGAAAAGGAGGTCCCGCGTAATATTTATAGTTTTATTATTTCGCGTCGAAGTGTAACCACTGATCGCTATACAATGGATTGGTATGGCACGGCCACTATCAAATCATGGCGAGTAACTGTTTTCCCGCGCATGTCGAGTTTCACACCAGCGCGCGGTGTATCGAGTTTTTCTCTCGCCATATGTCGAGTGTGAAGCGTTATATGTCGAGTTTCCAGCGCTACATCTTTCCAGTTGGCGCCCTCTATAATCGATTTTTGCTCTCTATAATGGTGAGTTTGACATAATATGTCCCAGTCTTTTCCCTATGTCCATAAAAAAAATCATGCCGATTTTCAAAATCATGTCGAGTTTGCTCATGTGAGAAAAAAAAAATCAGTCTGGAGGGCAAATCACTTTTTTTGGTAGTTTTTTCCATTAGAGCTTTTTTGTATCCTATTATAACACTGACTATAGACTGCTGAAATGACAATTTTTTTGTTGTTTGCATCTGGTCCGGGGGGCGGAACACCATAGTTAATGCTGCCTAAAGTTGGGGGGAGAGGGTTATTTTGGGTGGGCCTGTAGAACATTGTAGGAAATACATCCGCTAAGAGTTTCGTTTTTTTTGGGGTGACCCCCCGGGGTGACCATTTTCTTTATCAATTATCGCCCATTGCTGAAAATTGGCACAGCGAAAGAGAAGTAATTTAAGGAGGATTTATCTGGCGCTCAGACCCATGTGACACCAACGAGATTTTTTAGTAAAAAAAACTGATATTTTTGAATTTCGCGCGTTTTTTCAAAAAATCCCTCCACTGACAATCAATTTAAATTTTCGCCGTTGCCTACTCTCGTTTATTCTCCTCCTACATGTTTTACACACAATCGCACACCAGTTCAACCTAGTACGAGAAACCTTCTTTGTTATTTTTCAGCTTTATCAAGACTGTGAATTTCACAATTTGACGACATTTACACGGTAGAGCTATAACCACGTCATAGCCCCCGGGGCTGTGAGATGAAGTACATAGGATAGTCGCCGGCGTTTTTTCCGATTCAAAAACCTGTCAGGAAAAAAGTGTTAAATATACTTCATTTATTACCGACCTTCTATTGGTAATTCCGATTCCCCCCTGGGTGGTTCTGATCACGAATATGAATTATTAGGACAAAAATAAAAAAAGCAATAATGAGGGATTATGAACGTTTTTCCTAGCAAGTTTTTGATTGTAGAATTGTAATAAAAGTGGTCTAATTTTATTCTACTTTAAGTGCGCTTCATTTTCTTTATCATTTTGACGCCAGTTTATTGACGCCAAACATCCACCCCTCCCTCGTTAGTCACTGGCATAAACCTGCACATCCTTCAATAACTAATCAGTGACATTTTGGTATGGATTTGTAAGGCAGGTGAGTAAAGGCCAGTTTTCAAAATGCTGAATGGCCCCCCCGTAGTAGCTTTTATATTATGCCTCTGACCGTAGTACAACACAACCCCATATGGAGTGTCTAGTCAGAGGTGTTATACGGGCAATCATCATGTGAACTGGGCATGAATGTCGATAATCCCGATTCAAAGGTTCACAACCGTTCTCCGGCCATAGCTACCCAAGCAATGGTTCAATCTACGATCAAGAAAAACTTGCCCAGAATTCTCGATACTTGGTCCAAAATGAATAGTAAATATAGCTGGCCGTGGCGGCCGATTGGTGTATGTGTGTCGTGTCTTGTCTTTTTCCATACTGCACAACCCCCTAAAAAGGGGCCAAACCGTGCAGGGAGTGTGCGGCTTGATATTAACTTGATGTGGATAGAGTGATAATGACAGTTTATGGTTGACAGTTTCATGTGCTTTATTAAGTGACGCTTCTTTAAATATTGCTGTTTGTCCTGTATATCAGTTATGTATTTTGGCAAGTCGTTCCAGTTAACCAGTAGTTTTCTTGGGGATAAAAGACAATTTGTACAGTTCTTGCTTGCATAAATTGGGGTATAAAGTTTGAGATGGTGCTGTATGGGAAGAGTCCGTTGACCGTGTAAGGGCATTGTGTACTGGGATGGCCAGGTTACCCGCATCAAGTCTTTGTTGAAAGGTTGTTAAACGTTGGATTTGCCGCCTTTGTTGCAAAGGTCCCATTTCAATTCCATTTTTCCATTGCGGTTTACGCTGCCTGCTTCTTTTAATCCCCAGTCACAAATCTTGCGGCTCTGTTTTGTATAGATGCCAATTGATTAATGTGCTTTGTGGCGTGTGCGGGTCCCATACAGGGTGAACAATAGTCCAATATGGTCTACCAGAGTTTTATATTCTGTTGCTTTTATGTGTTTTTGGGGCAGTCGAATAAGTTCCTCTAAGAAAACCAGAGTTCTATTTGCTTTACTTTGATATGCAATCTATGTGGGAGTTCCATGTTAATTTGTGCTGATGTCTAACCCCAAGATATGTATGCTCATTTGTTTCTTGCAATTTTATACCATTTAATGAATATGAGTAATTCAATGCTATACGAAGGGTTGGGGTTTGCATAACATCACATTTCTGGGCATTGAATCCCTCGCCACTTTGTTCTGCCATGATGGAGTGTGTCCAAATCCTTTTGTAGTCTGCCCAGCATCCTCATGTCCGGCCAATCGGTTGAATCAAACTACAATCATCGGCGAACCAGCGGACAGTGGATTCAATCCATCAGGAGGTCGTTAATAAATAATAAAAAAATCCAAGGGTCCAGTGACCGTGCCCTGCGGGACACTCGCATCGACGCTAACACAGTCTGAAAATTCACATCGACGATAACCCGTTGTCTACGTTTGGTGAGAAAGGCTTTTTAATCCGTTGGTGTGTGTGTGGAAGCATGATGAGGCTTAGCCCGAGGTGCCACTCATCATCCGCGACGATTATCCCAGTTATTTGCGTTGTAGGAGAACCAACGGGCACATGTAATTTTAGTAGTATGAATTTCAATATTATGGTTTAAATCTGGCTGAAATTCCCATTCGCACCACATACACAATCATTGTCATTGAGTCGCAATGCATGGCAGGGCGTGTGTGTGTGCGGGGTAGTACAAGACACCAATATCAGTGACAGTGTCAACGTGATCACTGGAGCAGCCGAGTGGTAGTCTGCCTTGCTTAGCCATGCCAGGCATGATAGATACGTGATCGGCATCTGACATGTTCAAGCATCTCTGCTTGTAATAGGTTCTAAGATGTGCGCGCACTGGCCCTGACATAGTTGTCAGTAATTGTGTTTTAAACTTTTTTAATTTGAGTTAATGTAATAACCATTTTGTGCATCAACAGGACTAGGCTAAGGGGCTGCACGATATCAACACATTCATGGGGTCTGGCACTGTGTTCCACGCGAAGCTCGTACATACAACGCATGCGAAAAAAGGTCAGGATAGATAGAGGGTGGTGTTGTTGCCCGGGTTGTCTGCAGCCCCGTGTACTAGATCTGAATACGTTCCCACCCCCCCCCTGATGCTGGTGCCAGGGGGGGCCGGCCAAGACCGAGCGTCGTTTTTGCCGTTTCCCACTGTTTAGCACGTAATCACGAAAACTTGACAAATATTTCTAAAAGTCGAAAAATATGTTTAATATCAATATTTTTACACTCAAAACCGTTGGAGGTGAAGAATCAACTCCAGTTGTTAGTATTATTTTTGTATGAATAACGGTATACAAACGGGAGCCATTTTGAACGAGGCTGGTGACTCATGGTCATCGCAGGGGCGGTCACGCTATTTATAGCTGCGGACCATTTACCAGGCCCGGTACCAGGCCCGGTACCAGTTTAGCTAGTATGCACCACCGTGGAATGATTCGTTGACCTGCCATGTAGCAATCCTCTCATGGCCGGTCTTTAAAAACGATTTTGATGATAGTTTTGAGCACAAATTATGCACCACCGAGAAAGCAAGGCAATCAATTTAGATCGTTTTTCGCGAGTCCGTACGGGGTAATTCCCACTGGTCGCCACTATATCTATTTATAAACTCGCACAGTGACTTCACTGTTTCAGGCTCTCGTGCCAATGGACTCGTTCGGCAGTTTGGCGCTATGAAATGAAGTTTGGCCGCACGACTGATCTGGTCAAGAAAAAAGTGTTGCAGCGCCCTCTTGTGCCACGTCCAATAAGTTTTGTCCGTGTGGGAGTGGAATTTGAGCAGAAAATCCCTCTCTAATTACCTTTTCATGTATTTGCAATGCTTTGATTGTGCTAATATATGTAAATGACTCAAAAATACCATGATTTGAAAGATGGAAATTGGACATGTTCGTTTTCACTAAAAAAAGACGTTTAGGCGGGCGGGGGGGGGGGGGGGGTGAGTTAGAGCACGGACTGTATCTGCCTCGATTTGGGCAGTTAGAGATTTCCAAACGGTAATGGGGAACTGCCACCCAGGGGGGGGGGTGTGGTACTGTATTCCAAGGTGGATATCATGTGTCGTGTACAACATACGCGTAATTAGGGTCGTGTTTTGAGATCAGGCGATGTACGCGCGTCCATGTTTAGGGTATCAAAATGGTAAAAAAAATCAAAATACAGGGTATGCATGTAAGCGAAAAATACGTGTTTAGGGTGTGATTTATTTTGAGTACTGTAAAAATACATTGAAATGCATGCGAAAAAAGTGGGTTTGTTGGTTCCGATTTTCTTTTGATTCACATATGGTAGATTCCCCGATGATTTTAACCTTGTAATTTAATATAAAAAAAGAAAAATTAAAAAAAAATTTTGGAGTTCATGTCATTGTGGCGTATAATTCTACCCAACTAAGAATAATTCGTTAGGTATAGGCCCTATTGCGTAGAACAGAATAGGGTCTGTCCTCTAATTTATGTATCAAAATAAGTAATGGATATTGTTAGTCGGTGGGGTTTTACTGAGTTCAATGAAATGGCTGTATTTGCAGAAAAAACCTCAATTAAATTTAAAACATTAGGCGGTAGATAATGCGCAAATTGACGCGTTTACACAAAAGAGTAAAAAAACTTAAGTGAATCATTGTGTTTACAAAAAAAAAAAAAAATTTCCTTATAAGAGCCTTAGCCTGTAAAGTGGTAAAAGGTACATTTTATAAACGTTCTTGTTTAGGGTACAAACCATATTCCAAATAAGTGTTAGGGTGTATTTTTAAACTGTCATGCCAAATTACGTGTTTAGGGTTTTTAAAATTAAAACACTTGTAAGGGTAGCAAAAACCAAAAACCAAAGTAAGTTGTTTAGTGGTTAGCAAAATCAGACGAAAATACTTGTTTATGGTGTTCTTCTTGCCAAGTGAAATACGCGCTTAGGGTACGTTTTGGGAGCCCATACACGAGCATGATATCCACCTTGGAATACAAGTGTCCCCCCCCCCGGGGACTGATACGTGCATTTACTATGGCAAGCTCTGTTCAGTAATACAAAACCAGCTCTTAAACCTTCGTTTCAAAAGAGGAATATCATGATTCCTGTTCCTTTGATAATTATGTCTTCCAGACCAGTTTGAGGCCGGCCCATTAAAACAATGAAAAATAAGACTTGTTCCGTCCATGACCACTTTCAAGACTTGAAACTGGTAACAGTTCCTTGAATATCCATTTTATTCATATCTACACTTCATATAGAGAGCAGATACTCCTGGTTTCACTATTTTTCACCTCTTGCCAATGCAAAAGCTTTACGAGAATTTCGGCGTCATGGGACGACAGTCGTATCAATATGTTCACAACCTAAAGTAAGCTTACCTTACTTACAGGCTTTCTTAGTCTAAGTGATAAATTTAATTTATAGGGGATCAACTGTTAAGATAAAACCACATCATTGCAGGAGGTGTCCGTCCCGGCAGTTGCCATGCACCCCCCTTACAATAAAATGGTCCAATTTTTTAGGTTTTTTCCTTTTTTAAAATACAGTTGGTGATTTTTTCAAATGATTTCAGAAAGAAGCGATTTTAGCCTATCATGTAACAAAGAAATTAAAATAAAATATAATGATGAAAATATTTTTGGGACTACCATGTTAAAGAGACATGAGGAGATTTCCAGAAAGAAGCGCCCCCCATTTTGATCGAACCTCGGTTTTTACATATTTGGAATGATGCTTACCAATGTATTGATCAAACCTGAAGTGAATAAGCCGAAACGCCGTCGTTATGTGGATGATGATTAGTAGTTTCTGTCGTGCACGACAGAAAGTCACAGCATGGGTTTCTATGGGGGAACGATTACAATAGCAGACAAGTTCAAAACAGGTTTGCGGTTTCTTTTGCACCTGTTGTCCAATAAACCTTCGAAAGTTCTCGGTAGGGGGTCTACAATCAATCACCGTGAAATTGGGAGAAATTCGTAACCTAAAACTTCTCCTCCTGTCACTTTAACTTTAAATGGATGCCAAAAAATCCGACCTTAATCCTCATCCCTGGATGGCGCAAATACGCGCAACACTATTGTTTCTACAACCCGGCCGCGCAGAGCCGGGAATGGTCTATGGTTGGACCCAGGAGGGTGTATGAGTCAATCCCACAATGCACCAGGTTTTGGGAAATTTCCCTTAATAGGGTCATGTGATTCCACAAAAAATCCTATTCTTAACCACATAAAAACCTACTTTTATGCTCATTTTAGGCTCAAAGTTTAGTACTTAGGGAATTTTTGCCATGATCATGAAATGTCTGTGGTTCCTGACTTTTGGAACACGTTTTTACCCTAAATACTAACATGTGTTTAGTACAGTACAGTATAGGCCACATTTGCAATGCATTATGATTGAGTCAAAAACACCCTCTGAGGTGGAACCTAGACATTATTACAGTCTGTAAGTCAATAACCAATAAACATTCATATGGTCATCAGCGATTTCGAATATTTTTTTGTGTATTATTGAAATTATTCATCTGACAACTGAAGATACTCATATAAGTGTTTCAGGATCATATTAAGGGTGTGGCGTCGTCAGGAACCTATCGATGAACATTCGCTTAAATTAACATATAATGTATTAAAGTGTGGAGCTAACAAATCTGAAAAAATTAGGGGGGTAACGGTACTCATTTTGAGATTGAATGGTTGACAAGGGCATGTTTCGCCCAACAGTACTACAGATAGTAGTCTATGGAAACTCAAAATTTGCACCACATCTGCCTTATAGTGAAAAACGATTTCGATTCGATAGAAATTTTTTAATTTTAATTTCATTATGTTATTTAAATGCACTTAAATTTGATAATGTAATAAAAATAGGGGGTGCCGGGATGCCGGGATTACCTTTCCAGATAAAATGGTAAAAATATAGTCAAAAAATACGTATATTTTGGCAACGGGCGTTGTCAAATCCGAGACTGCCAAGGCACCATTTGGCGCGTACCATCGAGTTGATAAGGCGCGATCTAACGCTACGTTTCGCTTAACGGCAGACGCTTCTCTGTGCAATATAACAGATAGAAATCTGTTTACTTTCTGGGTTCTGTTATAAGGTCTTCTAAATCATTTTTAGCATTGACCCAAAAGAACATTGTCCTGAAAAACAGTGGCCAGAAGATTTACCAGTATGTTAAAAGTGCGATAGCTGAAATGAATGCGGGGGCCGGGGGGGGGTGGGGGCGGGGGGGAGGGGGCAATTTCATGTTAGTTCACACTGAGTTTTTTAATTATGTCGTATAAATTGTATGAGTTTGGTTCAATGTAGAGGGGATTTGCTAAATCAAAAGTAGCCATTATTAATAACTTTATTTATAGTTCTCATGGTTGTGTATTTGTCAAAAATCTACAAAAACAATGCTAGGGATCTGCCCGCACAAGGCGGTTGAAGGCTTTAGGAACTGAGAATGGTTTGTAACGTCTATATAGCAAAGTATAAATTTGACATACTTCAGTCCTTTTTGAGATAAATTACAACAAAGGGTCAACGGGTTCTTAATTTTCAGTAACGATATAACAATTTGGGTCGAATTTATGAACCAAGGGTTAAGGAAAAAAGGGGCAGATTGGCGGTTGAGCGGTCTTATACTGGGGAAAAAAGTCCCGAAAAGGCAAGAACTGCATGGCCTGGGGCTTTCACCGCTAACACACCATACACACTCCTTCCAGGTCTGTCCTAATAAAGAACCCAATCTTTGTGGATTTCTTTGTTAGCACCAGAAACGGTTCTGTGGCCAAGAAAATGGTTTTTGTAGAATCATAAACTCATAGACTTCAAAGGTAGTTAATAAAGCAACCCATTTTTTCCTGGGTTTTGACATCTCTTTTTTCAAATCCTTCCCACATATATGATCGACTATTTCTACGTGCGTTTGGACTTCAAAGGGTTGCTGTTGGACGCCTTCGTTTGGTTGTTGAAGTTTCCTCTTACTGCTGACGTAGCGGAGTTTTCTTTTAAGAATATGTTGTCTTTTCCGCGCAACAAAACTTTTTATTATGGCCGAAGAGAACGGGCATGGTCAATTCTGTCTTTTGCGCTTTCAAACAATCGATTGTACGCGCTAAACAAAAAAAAACAAAAAAAAAAAAATAACAGAGTATCGCGAACTCTGGTGTGCGCCATACGCAGATTAAAGCAAGCGCAAGGTGAAATTTTCAAATACGCAGCGCAGTTGATGAGCTAAGTTCTCTACGACGCAAAACCTTAAAGGATGACTAAGAGATTTTTGAAATATAATTTTTTTTTGTATTTATTGAAAATGTAAACGAGAACGAAAGATAGTCAACCTAAATGTGCCCAATTCCAAAGTTTGAGACGCATCGAATTTTTCGTTTCCATGCAGTAAACATTTTGGTAGTATAGAGTTCTATAGGATACTGTGTCTACTTAGGGGTTTACGTGTGAATTGTGTACGCGCGCAAGCTCTTTACACACCTTCATCTTCTGTTTGGTCCCCTTCATTGGACAAATTGAAAAATTTTAGTTTTGATCTGCGGAAGGTTTTGTTTTTATAATGCGCAATACCGCGAATAACTGTGCGCTTGTTTGCGTTTTTAAATCTCGCATCTCACGCCTGTGACGTTCCTGCTTTGCTGCGTGACCGAATGTATCGCGGATTTTTCTTGCCGCCCAACAGACGCCCAATTTGAAAAAAAGCGTCAAATTTCCGGTCCAGTGGTTTTCGTCGTGTAATGGAAAAAGTATCGGTGACCCCCATTTTTTATTTCAAAATTTTGAGAACGGACAATCGGGACCTCAATATTTAGAAATTACAAATTTTTATCGAGAGGTTTTTATTTTGTAGGCGATCTAACTTCAATTGTGCTTTGCCCCATGAACCTTGCGTGGTTTTAAAAGTGACAACATAACCTTTTTTGCTTTGGCTATAGCTAAAAACAAAGTCGGTGACCCCCATTTTTTATTTCAGATTCTAAATTCCCAACGTTTAAATATCATTTATGTGAATTCTGGAAAGTTTTATCGAGTAGATCGCTACCACGTCGAAACCCCTTAATTTCCGGATCCCGGAAATTTATAATAAAGTGTCGATTTTTCTATATGAAGAACTGCTTCGATTTGAGCTTAGCTTTATTTCCAAGGGTTTAGTATTTAATAATATGGATAATCATACGCAAAATCACCATTTGTTTTGAAATTGAGGACTGCCTCGGGAAATCTCAGACTTACCTTTATTAAATTTGTTTAATCTCTAAGAGTTATTACATTTCCTAAATATTTGTAAATAAGTATTTCCTGTTCACTACAATTCGACAACAATGTCTGGATACACTAGTAACTATAATACGAATAAGGATTTCAATTCTGTAGTGTCAGCAATATATGATTGATCGGGGGGACGGACGCCCGAGTTTCGATACTAAGTTGGATGATTTTAGAGTTGCAAAGCTCCTGTGGAGCTCTATGGAAAAAAAAATCACTCAATCCAGGGGGTGGAGAAAGGTCGGATTGATTTGGCATCGTGGAAAATTAGCACTCAGACTCTATAGAAATGCCCCAGTTTAAACACGTTAAAGATTCTATGGTTTTAAAGGCTCATGATTACAGTCATTATTTTTCTGTCATAATTGTGCGGAAACCGGGTTCTGCAAAAGGGCCACACCCAAAAAACGGATCCCATACGTTAATTTCACGAAAAAAAAATGCGATCAGACTTGACAAATCAGGTCTTGGAAAGGAAATTGAGCAAAATGTTTTGCGATATGAGCCAGATCCTGTTAATACGTCGGGTATACGTTATGTCGGGGGTTAGGGGACATTCCACCCTAACAGCAACAGCAAATTCAAAACGGCAACAGCTTCCGGGCTGGGCGGGAGCATGAGAGGGAAACGACCCCGAGTTGGTTCGATAATAGAGGAGTTGGGGGATTTTTGGAGGGTGCCAGGTCCTGTGGCGCTATAATGGACAAAAATCCCTAAATCGGCTTAATAATGCCTGATTGATTTCTACAAAACCGCTTGATAATTCATTCAATTTTTACCATACGACACAAGAGAATCATTTAAAGCAATTTTGTTCTTGCGAACATTTTAGTTAGTAGAAGAAATTTGGAGAAAAATGCATTTGAAAAATCAATTTTCGCCGCCATTTCAAAAATCCCAAGAATGCTGAGAACGTTACTTTATTCAAATGTAGTCTCATTCTCATGGATATGGGGTACTACCAGCCTATTTGAACTCCACGAGGTCCGAGCACTAAGAAAGTAGACAAACGCCACCACGAGATACGGCGCTCATGCAAAATGTATCAGGGGGGGTAGGACACGATCTGCTCGATTTGGGCAGTTGGGGATTTCCAAACGGTAATTTTGGGGATAAATGTTAGGGCATTACTCTGGGAGTCTCGGTCCCAGTGACATCTAAAAATCATCGCTTAAACCTTTGTTCGAAAGATCTTTAGTAATATCATGTAAATTAAGAAAAAAATTATTGACTTCAAAATCGTCGGGGATTCGTGGATTAACCCCGCTGCAAAATAGTGTTAATTTCCAATAACGCGTCATTTAGATTTAAATATTCGTGACCAGGCCTAGTCTTCAGTCAAGTCAGTGTGTAACCGTTCGATATTGCGTAAGAGCGCCCCCTCCTACCGTTAAGTCTTTGAAACAGACTAGCACCCCGGAAGTGATGCTGTTTTGAATTTTGCTGTTGCTGTTAGGTTGGCATGTCCTACCCCCCCGGGATTCGTATTGACAGGAACTGGCTCATAACGCACCACATTTTGCTCAAATGTCCTTTCCAAGACCTGATTTGTCATGGTTGATCGCATTTTTTCGGTAAGTTAGTTAAAGATGAGATTCGTTTATGGGTTGTGTGTTGGGCCTTTTAGACGGCCGGACATTGGGCAAAAAGTGATCAGAAAAGTTTTGACGGCACGTCCTAATTTGTTACCAAATTCAACCATGGGATTCGCTCCTCATGTGACATACAATAGCGTATGAGGTGTTGGCCATTCTAATTTTTTAATTTTGGGGGTAAAAAATCGGCCAAAAAAGGTCATCACAAAATAGTCACAAAAAATAGGGTTAATCAAACATATTGCCTTCTTTTCTCAAAATTTTCATCAGAAAAATGTGGTTGTTTGTACATCATAATGGGGAACACAAATGACCGGATTGAATGCTATAGCGCTTTCCAATGTACATTATTCTAGGGTCAAATTGGCCAAAAAACAGGCAAAATTGTCCAAAATCCATAATGAGTCATAATGCCTTCCTTTCTCAAAGATCTTAATGGGAACAGCTACAGTTTACGATCCCAAAGACTAAAAAATTATTGAATTAGAGTGCTAGCCATTCAATGGACACTTTGGTAGGGTCAAAATGGCCAAGCAAGTTCAAATTATCCAAACTAATAGAGTGGGCTATAGAGGGGTCATATTGGGTCATAGTGTCAGATCACTTCGAACACAGGCTAGAATGATAACCTTAATGATGCTTATCCCATTTTCGAAGAAAAAATTAAAAAAGTGAGAAAACCAGGGTGCCCCAAAGAAAATCAAAAATGGCCTGCACCAAATTTGGCCAAAAATCGTTCATGTATTGACCATAACTTGATAAGTTTTTGTTTTTCCCCTGCATTTGTGGCAATACCATGTTTTGGAACAAGCGAATCATTCTATGCAAGTTCTATCTCACCACGATTTTTTGGGTTCTTGTTATGGCAGTTGTATAGATTAAAATGGACTGCAAGGGCGCTTTTCCAAAAAGTAATATCATATAAAAAAGTTTTAAACTGTAACTGGTGGGCCATCATCAGAATTGATGATTCATCATTTTCTGAAGATTAGAGTGGTACCACTTACAATTTCCAGTGGGCATCAATTTAAAATTTGACAAAAACCTCTCATGGGATACACAGGGGGTCAACTTTTTTTGAACTTTCTTACGGGTGGGTTTCAATGGAGGGCAATTTTTATGACATTAAATAGCCTACAGCTTGCCAAAAACCACAAACACAAGAAGTTCTCAAAATTTTCAGCAAGGGTTCATAAATAAAACTATCTTCAATTTTTGATGTTAAAATCACCATTATCAAGCGGATGCGCATTTTATGGGAAGCGCCCTCACAGCTACAGTTTGAGCAAAAAACGGCCATTTTCAAGAAAGAAACGAACAGGCTATGGTGAGATGAATGAGATGAGTTGCATAGCATGATTCATAATACCCCAAAAAACATGGGTATGTGTGCCCACCAAAATTAAGCAAATGAACAAAAAAATAATTGAGTTATGGTCAAAAATCAATTTGTTGGCCAATTTGCGGGCCATTTTTGGCTTTTTCGATGGGGACCCTGGTTTTCGACACTTTTTTATTTTTTTCTTCGAAAGTGGGATCAGGGTGTTTTTGTTTAAAGTCATCAAACGAGCCGGTCTTTGTGTTCGGAGTGATCTGAAACATTGACCTTCTATAGCACACCTTCTAATACTAATAAATTAGTCAAAAAAGCACTCTTTCTCAAAATACCTCGTCTATAACCATGCCTTTTTTGAAAATTTTTTACGGGCGGGCTCAGCCTTTCGTTATTAAAGACACACGGTGGTTATGGTTTTGATACCAATGCATAGATATGGTCATACCTCTTTCCATAATACCAAAACAAGTACTAACGACCTAGTATGGCGTCACCATGTTGTCATAAAGTCCACGAGTTAGCCCAAAATTTGGATTTCCAAAGGAAGGACAATTGCGAGGTGAAAGAAAATCCGATTTTGCGCTAAAAAAAGGTTAGGAATGTCGGATTTCATGCGGTTTTTTCCGCTATAAATGTGGCAATTGACTAGTTTAAAATAAATAATAGAGTTTATAGCCATACTTTGCATAATCATTTTTAAAAAATTACCATAAGTATCTTTGGGTGGCAAACACCCCCCGTAAACTCGACCTTTAACGGAATACCCCTAACCCCGGTGAAGGTTGCGATACCTTCACATTGATGGTAAAGGATGAGAAAATGATTACTCGGAAGCTTTTTGCCCAAGTTCTGACATTTTAGCCACCGGCAGCCAAAGTTCTCTAGAACCCCTGGTAAGACTGAGGGTTAAGGGGACATAATTCATTTACTTTCCAAGGGGACAATGATTACGTATTTAAATAAATTGTAACATTTCATTTTTGCGGTCAAAAGTCCAAAAAGTAAAAAAAAAAATCCAATATGGTTAAAGAGGCATAATGGCCTTCTTTCTAAAACTGTAATCAAGAACATATGTGTTTCAAGGTAATATTAATTAGGTGGATACAGTGCTAGGTTATTCCAATTTACCCATTTGTTGTCACATTGGGTCAAAGATCAAAATGAAACTCGGCAGGATTGGGCATCTCCAAGCTTATGGTTAAAATGGTCGAAAACATCAATTAAAACTTGATTGATAAATTAATGTAATGCAGCAATTGTCCTTAAGAGTATTGTTTCCATTAAATATCCATCCCAATTCAGCAGTAAATTAAATTATTATGGATCTGTGGTGCAATACCACAGTGCGATTTAGTGCGTACCGCCCAACAATGCACAATACGACAAAAAAAATATTGGCATTCGGTTCATGCAACTCGTCAAACAAATACTCTGTTTGCATTAGTTTTGAAGCCATTTTAAAACTATTTAGGAAAGTCAGCTTCTTGCTAATAATAATAATATTGGATGGCTTTTTTCGGATGGATAACAGAAAATAATCGCCCTCGCCAAGAAAAATATCAGGCTCGTCATCGTCTTCGACGCGCCCGATATTTGATCTAGGCTCGGGCGATATTTTCTATTATAACTAGGCATCCAATATTATATAATATTGCGCTATTCAAATCTCAGCCTTTGAAGGTTTACCACAAAAGGGGTACAGTAGATCTATGCCCTATTGTCAAAATTGTTACGTCGGGTAATAATTGCGTCACCAGAAGTTGATCAATCCAGGTCCAATTTAAAACAAAAGCAGCCTACGCTTAGACCCTGATAAATCCATTGTGGTATAATACTAACTTACAAAAGGCATTATGAAGTAGCCTAGATTACATTCTCGTGGAATGAATTACTTAACAATGTTAGAACCAGAATAGGACAAATATCAACGTTGACATGTATCAAATTCAAGGTATTAAAACTGATTTAAAATGTGTGTCTAATTTGGGTTAATAGAATGGGAACAATAATTTCAAAAATCATTATATTTGATTGTTTTTTTTTTGGTATTCAATAATATTTGGCTATTCTAATGTACAGCCCTAAGAAATATACTTTACAATTTAAGAGGAGTCTTAAAATCATTAAAAAAGTAATTTAGCTAATTAGAGATGTCAGGTAATTTTGCCCCATGTAAAAACTTAGCATCCGTAGATCTAGAGAAAAATCAACACCCCTGGCTCCTGAACAAACTATTAATATTCAATAGAAATCTATATAAATTCAAGGGTAATAATTAAAAATGTGGACAAAGCCACGTTTTATTAATTGGTGTCCAAAGTTTAGTTGATTTTAATAATTTCGACTCGAAACTCTGATTGGATAGCCAGTTCTATACTGGGTATGTAACGGCTTATATTCCTTTTGATACTGTGCAAAAAGAAGACATAATGTCAGAGTAGGAACAAAGTGATACGTGTCATGTTATTTCACATTTTAATGTTTTGATCAGTTTTGGATGAAATTTGGTCTTTTTCACTGAGGACTCAGAAATCTGTTAAAGTGTTAATGGCTAGCACTCTTTTCACCTGATGGATGGAAAAGGCACAAAACACTTATGTGACTTGGTCATTTCACCCCCAAAAATCTTCAATTAAGCCAAATAGCCTCTATCACTTATATGACACCTTGGATGTCAGTGATTAAACCCATTTTTTGGGACAATTTTGATTATTGTGGCCATATTTAATCTAAAAAATATGAAAAATAGAATGACCAGCACTAAAGGTACTATTGACGTTTTCTTGAGATTGGAACGGCAAATGTTTCCTTGAAAATTTTGTGAAACGAAGGTATTGGGGGGACGAGATTTTTTTTTGGGGGGGAGGTCAATTTACCCCCAAAATCTATAAATCGGAATGACTTCTATTATTCCACTTAAATATGACTCATTTGAAGGTGATTCAAATGCATTGAAATATAACATTGAAAAAAATGAATGTATTTCGACTGTTATCCTATTTTGGACAATTTTACGTTTTTGGCCACAAATTTTAAAAAAATTGAAATGGCTTCATTTATCCACTTAAATATGACTCCTTGAAGGTAAATGAACATGTTGGTCGGTTATTTTAACAAAGGAATGTATTTTCGACTGATTTATCTATTTTGGACAATATGACCTTTTTGGCCATTTTCACCCTAATATTTAATCAATTGGAATGATCATTATATTCAATTAATATGAATCCTTGAAGGTCAATGGGGACATGTTCTGATAGATTATTTTAAGAAAGGAATGCATTTCGAATGATTACCTATTTTTGGACATATTTGACCTTTTTGGATTTTGACCCCTAAAATTTATAAAGTGGAATGGCTTACATTATATCAGTTACATAGACTTCTTGGAGGTAAATTGACATGTTCTGGATAGATTATTTGAAGAAGGCATGCATTTTGACTGATTACCTATTTTTGGGGACCAATTTTGACCTTTTTGGCCATTTTTTTACCCGAAATAAAAAAAGATAGAAAGGCCAACACCCCATACGTTGATGTACATCACCATGGTGGTATGAATCCAATAGGTTGGACCTTTGTAACAAAACCAACGCCGTCAAAAGTCCATCTTGTGGTCCTTTGGCGGCCGTCTATTTGAAGTTAAACCGCTTTCGCCACAGTTATGACAGAAAAATGACAGTATTCATTAGCCTTTAACACCATTAGAATCTATATACATGTTTAATGGGCATTTATATAGAGTGCTAATTTCCGAGCGATGCCAATAAATCCGACCTTCCCCCCTGCTTTCGGGTCCATGCTCTTACGCATATCGAACGGTTACACCACTTGTCACAACACAGCCTTCTAGGCCTGGTCACGATATTTTAAATCTAAATGACCGTTATGGAAATTGCACTATATTTGGCAGCGGGTTTATCCACTAACCTTGACGGATTTGAAGTCAATATGTGTGTCTTTAATGTATAATGATATTCCTAAGATCTTTTTACCAAAGGTTTAATAGATGAGTTTAATGGCACGGACCGAGACTGCCTAGTAAATGCATGTAGCAATTCCCCAAATTAACCGTTTGGGGAAATACCCAACGCCCAAATCGAGAGCAGATCGTGTCCTACGCCCCCTGTTTTGTCATGATCGCCGAAGTCTCGTGCGTTTGTATAGTTCGTGCTAGACATGGAGTCCATAGGCGTGGTAGGACCCCATATACATATACTGAGACTAATTTGAATAAATAAGGTCTTCACAGTTAGGTTTTTTGAAATTGCACGAAAATTGAATTTCAATGCATTTTCCCAATTCTTCTTCTACGAACTAAAAGTTACGCAGAACAAAATTGCTTTAAGAAAATGATGTCTT
The DNA here is from genome assembly GCA_023653785.1 of Ophioderma brevispina. NCBI lineage: Eukaryota > Metazoa > Echinodermata > Ophiuroidea > Amphilepidida > Ophiodermatidae > Ophioderma > Ophioderma brevispina. The sequence continues at coordinate 26,314 of JAMKCH010034749.1, forward strand.
CTTGCTGTATGGTAAAAATTGAATAATTCAATCAAGCGGTTGTTGGAGAATCAATCAGGCCTATTAATGCCGATTTAGGGATTTTTTTTCTTGAGCTCCACGGAGCCTGGCAAACTCCAAATCCCAACTCTAGTATCGAACATCCTGCGTCCTTCCCCCTGCCTAATTAATACGGACGGTACTTCCGGGTAGAAAATAGAACGCCATCACAGTGCAGATCTCCCTCCGAAAACGTAAACAACACCCTTTTCTTGTGCTACATCAGCTAATTTTGATAACTCTAAACGCGGATCCCGCGGAGCCGCGGTTTTGCCTTCAAATCTATCTACCGGCCTGCAGCAGATGCTTGTCACCATGTAGCTCCAAATGTATCCCTGTTTGTCATTAAGTTGGGGATGTAGAGGGATCCTGCTGGATGTCTCGAGCAATCACTTAAATGTATTTAAAGGGCGCGACCCCTGTTCTGGCATGGTAACTTCCAACATTTGACGTCTGAGAATACTTGATCAATCGCACGATGACAGCGTCCGGCAAATCGTGCACTGCGTTTGGTAGTCCGAGGTGCCTGACCGACACTCCATATTGGGTGGTGGTCTAGGTCAGAGAAAGAAGTATATAGATATTGCAGGGTCCATCACGAATTTAAAACTGACATTTACAATCACCTTGACTTACAAATCCATACCTAATGTCCAACTGATTCTTATTTCTACCGGAGTGCAGGTCATGTCAGTGTACTTACGATGATGTTTGGCATCAATAAATGGCGCACATGAAAGAAAAAATTGAATGCACTAAAGTATACTAAAAATTGCCGTTATTAAATTCCACATCAAAACTTGCAGAAACATGATTACCACATACCTCCGAATTGCTTTTTTTGGTCCTATAATTAATTATTCATGACTAATAACACCCACGATTCCTGTAATATACCAATTGGGCCGTCGGGAAGGAACTATTTTAAAAAAAACTTTTTTCCGACAGGTTTTTCGTCGGAAAAACCCCGCCCCGCGGATATCCATGTTACTCTTGTCTTACCCGGGCTACGACGAATCGAGCTAGCCGTTTGGCAAAAAGAAGAGAGATTGGAGGGGATATCTCCATATATTATCTGTGCTTTGGTCTGGTGTGCCACGCCAGGATATGTTTTGTACTCGCATAAGAAACTTGGTAGGTGCCATCATCCTGTCCTGTAGCTTCTCTCTTCATGGTCCAGTCTAGATCCAGATACAGGAGGCTCGCAGACTTCAGCTGGTTGAGTTGGAGAACCAGATGCCTAAGTGATGTAGTTTATTGCAGCATTCCAGCTCGTCCTTTGCGTGACAGAAGTCTTTTTTGCTGTCGGCAACATAGTACCCTAGATATTTGAAGTACTTGACCTCTTTGAGTTGGCTTCCATCGGTTGTGCATATAGGTTGATGATCATCTTCCTCATTGACAGTGTCATATATTCAGTCCTTCTTGGCAAGTTAGATGTAGGCCCGACTTTCAAAGCACCCTAAATCCCCCCGCGTTTTCTTTCATGCTGGTGCTTACAAGTATTATACAGTGCCGCCCCCCCCCCCCCCCGGAGTAAACCGTTTTCGCACATTATGACAGAAACAGGCCTGGACCGAAAAATTACCGTATCATGAGCCTTTTAACACCTTAGAATCTATATACGTGTTTACTCGGCATTTATATAGAGTGCTAATTATCCAAGGGACGCGGACGCCAAATAAATCGAACCGCCCCCAGGAAGTTTTCGGTGGGGAGGTTGGAATTTATGGCGTCCCTCTGAAATTAGCACTCTATATAAATCCCAGTAAACATGTATAGAGATTCTATGGTGTGTACAGTCTCATGTACCGGTCTTGTTCTGTCATAACTGGGCGAAAACGGTTTACTGCACAAAGGTCATCCCATAAAAACAGAAAAGAATCTTATAAGTTAACTTCACTATAAAATGCGATCCACTATGACAATCACGTCTTGGAAAGGAAATTTGAGCAAATCCCAACTCTAGTATCGAACATCAGGTGTCCTTCCCCCTTGCCTAATTAATACGTACTTCCGGGTATGAAAATAGAACGCCATACGTTGCAGATCTCGGCTCCGAAAACCGTAAACAACCCTTTCTTTGCGACATTCAGCTATTTTTTGATACACTAAACTCGATCCGCGCGGATCCGCGTTTTGCCTTTCATCTATCTACGGCCGCATCCTAGATGCTGTTCACCATGTAGCGCACATTTCCCCTGTTTGTCATTAAGTTTGGGGAGTGTCATGGATCGGGCTGGATGTCTCGAGCACACTCAATGTATTAAAGGGGCGACGACCCTGTTTGGGCATGGTCACTTCCGACATGTGGACGTCTGAGACTACATTGATACAATCGCACGACGGGATGACAGTCTGTTGACCCTGCCAATCGTGCAACGGTTTTTGGAGTCCGAGGTGCTCTGACTAGACATCCATATTGGGTTGTGGTCGTGTACAGGTCAAAAAGAAGTATTAGCTATTGCATTGGGTCCAACACGAATTTTAAAACTGACATTTACTCACCGTGACTTACAAATCCAACCTAATGTCACTGATTCTTATTTCTAAACGAATGTGCCAGTTTTTTCAGTGCATGTCAGTGTACTTACGAGGATGTTTGGCATCAATAACTGGTTGCAAAATGAAAGAAAGTGAGGCACTACAGTTACAAAAATTTTGCCCGTTATTTAAATTCCCCAGCAAAAACTTGCAAAACATGTTTAACATATACCCATAATTGCTTTTTTTGGTCCTATAGTTATTTATTCATATAATAACACCCACGGAGTCGGAATATACCAAAAAGGAGGTCGGTAAGTGAAATATTTTTAAACTTTTTTTCCGACAGTTTTTTTCCGTCGGAAAAACCCCGCGATATCCTATGTACTCTGTTCTTTAGCCCCCGGGCTACGACGAATCGAGCCTAGGCTTCTTGGCCACAGAAGATGAAATGGAAGGGATTCTCCATATATATCTGGCTTTGGGTCGTGGCTCACGCCAGGATATGTTTTTGTACTCGCATAAGAAACTTGGTGAGGTGCCATCCAGTCTGCTTCCTTGTAGCTATCTCCGGGGCGTCTCTTCAGGGTCCAGGTCTCAGATCCATATAACAGGAGGCTCGAAAGAATTTCAGCTTGGTTGAGTTGGAGATACCAGATTGCCCCATAAGTGATGTAGTTTATTGCAGGCATTTCAAGCTTTCCTTTGCGTGACATGAAGTCTTTTTTTGCTGTCGGCAACATCGGACCCGAGATCTTTGTCAAGTCCTTGACCTCTTGAGTTGGCTTCCCATCGTTTGCAGATAGGTTGATGATCATTCCCTCTTGGACAGTCATATATTCATCTTGCTTTGGCAGTGTAGATGTAGGCCGACTTTCAAAAGCACCCTAAAACCGTTGTCTTTCAAATGCGGGTGCTTACAAGTAGTATTTCGAGTGCCCCCCCCCCCCCCGGAGTAAACCGTTTTCGCACAATTAAGACAGAACCAGGCCTGGACAGAAAAATTACCGTATCATGATCCTTTAAACACCATAGAATCTATACACATATTTACTGGGCATTTATATAGAGTGCTAATTATCCAAGGGACGCGGACGCCAAATAAATCGAACCGCCCCCAGGAAGTTTTCGGTGGGGAGGTTGGAATTTATGGCGTCCCTCTGAAATTAGCACTCTATATAAATCCCAGTAAACATGTATAGAGATTCTATGGTGTGTACAGTCTCATGTACCGGTCTTGTTCTGTCATAACTGGGCGAAAACGGTTTACTGCACAAAGGTCATCCCATAAAAACAGAAAAGAATCTTATAAGTTAACTTCACTATAAAATGCGATCCACTATGACAATCACGTCTTGGAAAGGAAATTTGAGCAAAATGGGGTGCGATATGAGCCGGATCCTGTCAATACGTCGGTTATACGTTGTGCATTGGGGGTAAAGTCCAGGCCAACCTAACAGCAACAGCAAAGTCAAAAAGGCAATCAGCTTCCGGGGCTAGTCTGTTCACAGACTTAACGGTATGAGGGCGCTCTTACGCATATCGAACGGTTACAAACAGACTTGACTAAAGACTAGGCCTGGTCACGAAATAATGTAAATCTAATGACCGTTATTGGAAGTTCCACTATTTTGCAGCGGGGTTATCCACTAACCCCTAGGATTTTGAAGTCAATATTTTTTCTTAATTTATCAATGATATTACTAAAGCTTTTGAACAAAGTTTTAAGAGAATGATTTTTTTTTAATCACTGGACGCGAGACTGCCATAGTAAATGCCCGTTAGCAGTTTCCCAAATTACCTTTGGAATCCCCTGCCCAAATTGAGAAGGTCGGTGTCCTACCCCCCCTGTGCTGTGTCAGGGGGGGTATGACATGATCTGCTCGATTTGGGCATTGGGGATTTCCAAACGGTAATTTGAATTGCTGTTGCTGTTAGTTTGGATTCCTACCCCCCCCCCCCGCTTGTGTTGCTGATCGCCCTACCGTTGCTGTCAGAATTGTTCAGAGGTCGGCAACGCGCGCCGCTGCAATAACTGCATAAAAGGGGCGGAACTTATTGGTAGCCTCATGCTGGATTGACCAATGGGGAGGCCAACTTACTCAAACAAGCCAATCTGAATCACTTCCGTGTTGACGCACATCATGCTCGGCGCAAGGTAAATAACTCTGAACATGTCGGCAGAGAGTAATACCGTCAGTTATTTATTTTTCTCTCCATGCGCGGCTAAGTCCACCGCGTAAACGCAAGGCAATTACGCTTGCAGCATCGCAACAAGTTGAAAACAACAGCTTAATTTTTAGATCACTCAATCACGGTCCGCGTGTAACGATCCAAACAGGCGCGTATGTGATTGCGTACACTGCAGCACACGGTTAGCACGAAAACCCCACGAAAAGCGGGGCACGAGTATTCCAAATTTTCTTATAATGGTGAACAATGGACATATATGAAATAACTTAGTGACAACTATTCTTGAAATATTGAAACTAGTTTATGAATATCAAATTTTTTAATGAAAATTTACTGAAAAACATGGTTTTTTTTTTTTTTGTTTTTTTTTTTTTTTTTTTTTTTTTTTTTTTTGCGATCGTTTTTGTCGACCAAATTTTACTATCTTGTTTTTTGCGTGCACTAACATGACTAACACCTATAAAAAATCAAACCGATTCCACTATTTAAAATTCACAGCAAAACGTTTATGTTTTTCACCTTGTAAAAATGTTTTCATTTTAAAAAGTGGAAATGATGAGAAACTAGACACCGGTGAATCACGTATAGTGTGTTTTTGTTCAAACAACAACCTAAAATTAAGGCGAATAATCGTTTACTTTCAAAAGCGTGACGAATGGTTTATTACTGTGCGACGCTAAAGCGTGTGCCTTGCGTAATGGTAAAATAGTATGCGCTGCCTACGCACGTAATTGCACACCGGCGTGCCGCGCGCCGTTGTTTTCAGATTGTTGTTTTCGTTTACCTTAGGGGGAAAGCCATGAATACCTCAAATTTTTTGGTGAATCTTGCCTACTTTTGAACCATGGTTGCCTGCCGAAAAAAATGGCCCACAGAAAAAGAACATCGCATGAATAGAAAAGCGCCACGTCTATATTTTAAAAATAACCATGCTCTAACCTTTCAACTTTTTGGAGAAAGTTTAAGACAACTGTTAGAATATCTGTCGGAATGTCTTTGAAATACAAATGGATTTTCATTTAAAAAAAAAAAAAAAAAACCGTTAATTTTCATTTTAAAAATTTTGATTAAATATAATCAGATTTGATTTAGATTTAGCCACCCTCAAAATATTACAATTGGCCATAAAAATCCCACTTCTTCTGTCCAACCAACATGCAGCCAAGTATAATTTTTGTTCAAAACAATAGGAAAAAACGACTTACCACGAAAATTTCCCGGTAATGGCCGCGTGCATTTGAGCAAAATCTTGCACCATAACCGCGTGATAAGAAAAAACCGGGGTACAAGACCGCGTCTACATGGTGACCTTAGTACTGACTGTCTCAATGGAATATGGTAAGTGGACGACTCCTCACTCACCTGCATCTCAGATTAACCAAAGACACTGTTGAGCCCCCCATGTGCCATACGATCGAGCTAAACCACGCCCCAGGTCATGCAGGTCAGCAAAGTCATTGTTCCAGTGATTTGTTGAAACTGGAACTCCTGGGGCGTGGCTATCGTAACTGGAGACTAAAGCTTCGATTTTTCACATTTCTGGGCAATTTAGCAGAATTGTCAAAGGTATACATTATTAGTAATGTTTCGCCTTCCTAAGCTGTATATCTTTTAATAAAAGATCAGATCTCAGAGGTGCAAAATCATCGACAAAGCGGCCCTATCACAGTGACCCTGATTGTGTGGTATGCCGAATTTTGTAATGTACCTGTTTAATTTAATGTAGCAACGACATTACCACTCATGGCCTACTCGGCTACACAGTGATGTCAATGTTTAGGCCTGTACTTAAAAGCATTATAAATAGATCTTGTTACAATGGGTTTTATGGTGTGAATTCGGTTGTAGGAGTCGGGGGGAGGTGGGTTAGTGGTACTATTCATGGTGGGGAAGGGATTTTTTCAGTGGTCATTGAGGATGGGATGGGGTGTGGCCTGATCCTGAGGGGTGGGCCTATGGATATGTTTTGTGAATCAATCAAGGGGTGGAAGTGTGGTGGTTTTTGGTTTTGTTTACAAAAAAAGCTTCCCCCTTAATCCATCTAGCCCTTAAAAAAATTATCAGATTTCTTGTAGCCTACTCACCTTTTGTGGGGATAAGGGGCAAGTTTTTTTTTTGGTTTTCATCATTCAAACAATTTTCTTAATTAGAGTGTTTTCACCTGAATTTGTTGATGTAAATGGTAATGCTAATTGTGGATTAATTAAACCATTAAATATGCTAATAAAGACCTCTAGGTGGTCTATTCCATGACAAATAAAAATAAAAATCCTAACACATTTTTCCTGATTGCGGTCCATTTATGTCCCAAAAATAACCCTGACTTGAGTAGATTTATGTAACCAAATTTCCTCCCCTGGATGAAGGTCGCCCGACTATTATATAGTCTATAGAGAACACACCAGAATGTTGTTTTACTTGATATCAGACTTCGTTATGTGTAATAACTGTGGGTATTTTGGCAACCAAGCCTCAAAGAATTTTCAGCAAAAGTATAATTTGCCTACGTTAGTGTAAAGCAGAAACTGTCAAAAATATTAAAGTCCGTACCTTAGCAAACTTGGTATCGGGGTATCGTCCTTTGCAGAAGGCAAGCCTTTTTTCTATTATGTTTATGGATGCAATTTTATACTGACTATGCATATGTTTATGTTAGGAGGTGAAAAAGTTGGGGTTGTTTTGTTGTTGGTTTCGACGGCAAAGTTTAGAAATTTTTAGTTTATTAGTGATTTTATATTGGGTTATTAATTTTTGGAGGTCTTTTTTTGAGAAACAATTTGGGTGTACGCTGAGAAACCTTAAATCTGGTTGTCATTGGTTAAGCTTGTTGGCGGTTTTCGATACAATGGACTTGCTGCGACATTGTATACAATGCCAGCGTGGCTGTTCCTCTAACGATGTAACACTACGTTGAACCGTTTTAAGGGCACTTGAAACTGTTGAAAACACAGTTCTGGAATTTATAAGTGGTCCGTGACAGTTGAAGGCACTTTTAATATATTAGGTTTCTAGATTAAATATTTTCGATCCTATAAATATGATAAACAAAAGTGAAAACTGTTGAAAACCTTTCTGGAATTTATAAGTGGTCTTGAAAGTTGAAGGCATTTAATATATTAGGTTTTCGAGATTAAATTCAAACTATCCCTATAATCTGTAAACAAAGAGGGTATTCAATTGGCGACAGCGGTGTGCATACTTCGAATATTTTTATAACCCTTTACAGACTGGGATCCTATATTCTATTGGCGAGTTGGGACGACCATACACGCTTAGCCTTACTTTTGGACGGGTTTTAGAATAATTGTGTCGGACGGTGCCCTGTCATTCACTACATGATTGGCCTTACATTCCACTTTTCCTTTAATCTCCCGCCTTTCGTTGAAAAGCGTAAAATGTTGAAATAAGTGGGCGGTAAGCATATCAATACTAAGCTTTGGAACACATCTGCCAGAAATTAACATTTTGACTAGGAATACATCCTACAATTGTCAACAAGAGTCAGCGAATTTGTCAATAATATCCTCTATTTTTGATAGAGAATATTCCCTCAAGTGGCCTGAAACATACGAACATTTATAGAGAAATTAAAAACAAAAAAAAAAAACGTAAAAAAAAACCCGACAATTTGCTTTGCTACCAGTATGGTTTCATGACCCCTCTGATATCCTTATTAACGTGTGCAACCAATCGTCAATGTATTGCTGTAAAAGGGATGCCATAGTACGCTTGTTATTAGCTTGCTTCATTAACAGACATTGGTAAAAAAAGGCATCCGTGGTAACCTGGAAGTGTGAATGTACAACTGTTTAGTGGTACATTGCCGATTTACCCTTCACACGAAGTCAAAAGAACCACTGACCAAGTCTCATATTGAGTATATATAGATTGGCCTCTAATGACCCCTAATAGGCCTTTGACCCCTTTGGTCAATCTACATAATAAACACTCTGAAACTAAAATGCTATGACAAACTAAAGGAACCACTGGTTCAGAACTCTTACTGATAATGCGCGCAGATGACCTTTATGACCTGTGCCCTTTATGAACCTCTAATTGGCCCTATGTGACCTTTGACCCACCCCATTTGGGTCAAAAATCTATGACTAAAAGAAACAATTTGGTGGGCTTGTGGGTTTTGGTTCCAGCTATGTGTTCACATCAATTTCAAAAAAACCGTCCTTTTAAAGTACGGATATGAATTTTGGTGTGTTGGAAAGAGCTCCGACGTACAAGGTTTGTGATCACGAATTTGGAGGGGTCTTTTTTTGGGGTCCAAGGTCATCCTGTGTCGTTGTTCGGGTAACTTGGCCGTGCTTTGACGTATGGATATGATTTTTTGGTATGGTGGGTTCTGAGTTTCGCCGTACGCGTTATGGTCACATTTTCGAGGGGTCATTTTGGGGGTCAAGGTCATTCAGGGGTCATGGAAAATGATGGTGGTGTTGAGATAAAATGTGTATAACAAGTAAGAAATAGTAACACATTCTTAGGCCCAAAAAGATAATATCCTTTTGGTTTCTGACATAGTTTTTCCTCCCGACTTTCGGATGGACCCATGCACAGCAATATTTTTTTTATATTTACCCCCTTTACACTTACTGCTATAGGCTATGCTGTGTCTTAAAGTGTATACAAATTAACTCCAGTGGTGCAAAGGGATAGGCATACTTACAAGATAATGAGAAACCTGTTTGTGATTGCTGTTTGCCTTGTTTGAAGATGCTCCATCATTGCTATTAGTGCAAAAGTGTTAGGTTTATAATTAATTTTAAGTGCCTGGTTGTGGACTTGGTTCCCACTGACATTCCCTAACGGGGGTCCTGTCAGACAGCGGAGGCCCTGTCCAATTTTTTTCGGGAAAGCTTTTATTTTTTAAGAGCTCATCTCATGGTGCAGTTCTAATGTTTGTAGATGGCTTTCCTTTTCAAGTTATGGGCCTTTAAAGTTGACTTTTACTTTTTCGACTTTTCATTTCAAAATTTTTTTTTTAAATATCCATAGGTACTTAGTTCCACTGACAGTTCCTTAACTGGAGGCTGTCATAACGGCGGAGCCCTGCAACCAACAATTTTTTTTTTTCGGGACAGCTTTATTTTCAAGAGCTCTATCTCATTCTCATGATGCCGTTCATAACTTGTAGTGGCTTTTCGTTTTCAAGTTAACGAACCTTAAAAGTTGGACCGTTTACACTCTTCAACAACCTTTTTCTTGCATTCTCTTTTAAAAAAAAATCCAATGGACTAAGTTTCCTACTGACAGTTCTTTAAAAAATTTGGAAGCTTTCAAATTGATCTTTAAAACAATATCCATTGGCTGTGTCCCTCTTGAGGAGGTATTAAACGGAATCTTTCGCTATTTTTTTAAATCTCCTGATTCTAATCAAATCAAATTCTTCTCCGATTCCAAGATCAACTCTCCCTGAGTCCAAAATCTCAATGTTGGCAGCTCTGCAAAGGTCATCCAGGGGTCGGGTTAGGGTACTGAGCTTGTGCTTTTGGACTAATTGAATGAAGTTTTTTTGTATGGTGGGGTGAGTTTCGCCGTAAAACAAGTTTTGTGGCATGTCTTTCCGAAGGGGTGGTCATTTTGGGTCGAAGGTCATCCATGGGTCGATATCGTGTAACGGGGCTGTGCTTTGACGTATTGATATGAGTTTTGGTATGGTGGTAGAGTTTTTCCATACACGTTTTTTGGTCGGTCATGTTTTTCGAAGGGGTCTTTTGGTCAAAGGGTCATCCGGGTCGTTAATGGGTTAACTTGGCCGGGCTTTGCCTTGTGATATGAGTTTTGATATGGGTGGTAGAAGTTTTTGTTGCCGTACCACTTTTGTTGTGTCCATTTTCGAGGGGTCCATTTTGGGGGTTCCAGAGTCATGTAAGTGGGTCATTATTGGGTAACTTGGCTGTGTTTTTTCATACCCATGCTTTTGTTTGGACGTATGGATAGAACCAACCCAGGTGGCTAATTCGGGTCGAATACATACCTTGTTTGTTCTGTTCTGAAACATTCCAGTATACTCTTCTAGCGGGTATACTCAGTTAGCGAAGACCCACGCGCAGCCGCGGGCTCACACATCAATTATACAATTTTTCTGCAATAATTACAGTGTCACCACCAAACTGGCTCAAGGAACTTGTAGGACTCCTATAGTTAGTACAGTTTGACCTCTAATGACCTAAATGACCTTTGCCCCACGTACAAACCTTTTGCACATCCCATTCTTTATACCGGTGGTCTTTCTGCACTGTTCATGTCTGCCTGCATATGGTCTCCTGAGACCGGGGCTTGCACCTTCCTTCCTTTCACTTGGTGGGTGGGTGCCCCTTGACCTTAAACGAAAACCGAGTCTGTAATGTTAGTGGATCAAGGTCAAGCAGGGGTCATTCAAAGGCAAAGGAGCTCCAATGGGGTAGACTTTGGTAATTCATGCGAGACTTGGTGGCCGGGTCGAATTGTTGATGATGAAAATTTTAAAAGGTCCATGGCAAAAGTCATCATGAGGGCATTCAGTCAAAGGAACCGAAAACCCTAGGGTCATTAAGCCCAGGTGATCGCAAAACACAGGTGATTGCCCAATCCAGAGGACTCGCCTATAAATTACTCTTAACCCTTCCTTGGGCCCAAGGGCAGCCATTAAAAATTGGGGTGCTTTTTGTTTGGGTGCTTTTATAATAGCTCTGCCACATGTTTACGTGTATTGTCTTGGCTAATGATTTTCTCAATTGTGGTTGTTTTTTTTGTTTTTTGAATGATATTTGTAATTCAAAGTATATTATTACTCTCAAGTTTTTTTTTTTTTTTTTAAAAATTGCAAATAAAAAATAATACACTTTTTATTTTTTTTATTTTTTTTATTTTTTTTATATGATGTAAATTATGTATAAGTTACGTTTTCCCTATAATACAAACACCTTGTTACTGGCTTTAAATCATCTTAATGCAATTGTGTGGTTTGTGTATGCCTATCTATGAAACTTACATATGGAGTTATGTTCATTATTGTTTTTTGATTCATCCTTTCCTATCAGAACAATTTCAACCAATCCAACAAAAACAAGAAACAGAAAAATAAAAAAAAAAACAGATCTTACATTTTTTCCACGGTTGATGATTTAGCTGCTTATAGTGCATTCACGGTGTCATGACACTGGTAAAAGTCTGAGTATTGCCCTGTTGTTTTGCATGGAGGCTGTGGAGCAACCAACCATACGTGATGGGTCAAAGCATAAACATCACACAGTGGTCGGTTGCCCGCTGCGGACACCACAACGAGGCGGGGCCTAAAAAATGAAGGCTTGAACGAGCCTTACGTGACAGGATTCTTCGGGGATTCCATCATCTGTTCATTCAGGGTCGTTGTCGGGTAACTTGGCTTGCTTTGCCGTATGGATAATGAGTTTTGGTATGGTGGTAGAGTTTCGCCGTACGAGTTTATGGGTCCTTTTTCGAGGGGTCATTTTGGGTCAAAGGTCATTCGGGGTCATGGAAAAGGGTGGGTGTTGAGATAAAATGTAATAACAGTAAGAAAATAAGTAACACTTCTTAGGCAAAAAGATAATAGTCCTTTTTGTTTCTGACATAGTTTTTGTCCCGCCTGTCGGATGGACCAGCACAGCAATATTTTATATTTAACCCTTTACTGCTATAGGCTATCTGTGTCTTAAAGTGTTAAAATTAACTCCAGTGTGCAAAAATGGATAGATGCCTTACAAATAATGTAACCTGTTTGTTAGCTTTTCTGTTGCCATTGTTTTAAGATTGCTCCATCATTGCTATTTTTGCAAATTTTGTGTATAATTATTTTAGGCCTGGGTGTGTGACTTGTCCACTGACAGTCCCAAACGGGTCTCAGACAGCGGAGCCCTGTCAATTTTTTTTCGGGAAAGCTATTTTTAAGAGGCTCTATCTCATGGTGCAGTTCTATGTTTGTAGATGGCTCCCTTTTCACGTTAGGCGCCTTTTAAAAGTTGACTTTTACGTCGACTTTTCATTTCAATATTTGTTTTTTAAATCTCCCTAGGTACTTAGTTCCTACTGAAGTCCCTTACATGGAGGCTGTCATACGGCGGAGCCCTGTCATTTTTTTCGTGACAGCTTTATTTAAAGAGCTCTATCTCATTCTCATGATGCAGTTCATAACTATGTGGTGGCTTCGTTTTCAGTTAACAACCTTAAAGTGACTTTTACTTCAACCTTTTTCATGTCATTCTTTTAAAAAATCCAATGGACTAAGTTTCCTATGACAGTTCCTTAACTGTGGAAGCTTTCAATTGATCTTTAAAACAATATCATTGGCTGTCTCCTCCTCTTGAGGATGTATTAAACTGCAATGCTCGTATTTTTTTTAAATCTCTCTCCCTGATTCTAATCAAATCCCCCCCTCCCGATCCCAATATCAAATCTCCCTATTCAAAATCTCGTCTGTTGGCAGCTCTGGCAAAGGTCAATCCAGGGGTGTTTTTGGGGTAACTTAAAGCTGTGTTTGACCTATTGGAATGGAGTTTTGGTATGGTGGTAGAGTTTCGCCGTACAAGTTTTGTGGCATGTTTTCGATGGGTCATTTTGGGGGTCGAAGGTCATCCAGGGGTCGTTATCGGGTAACGTGGCTGGGCTTGACGTATGGAATATGAGTTTTGGTATTGTGTAGAGGTTTCGCCATCAATTTTTCTGGTCATGTTTTCGAAGGCCAGGGGTCATTTTGGGTGTCAAAGGTCATCAAGGGTCTATCGGGTAACTTGGCGGTGCTTTGACTTATGGATATGATTTTGATATGGTGGTAGGGTTTTTGCCGTACCACTTTTGTGGTCACATTTTCGAGGGGTCTTTTTTGGGGTCAGAAGTCATGTCTGGGTCATATTGGGTAACCTTGGCTGTGTTTTTCATACCCATTCTTTGACGTATGGATTAATGCACCCGGTTCTAATTAGGTCGAATACAGTACCTTGGTTTCTGTTCTGAAAACATTCCGTATACTCAGCTATGGGTATCCATTCTAGCGACGTACCCACGCGCAGCGCGGGCTCCACACTAGTATATACAATTTTGCAAATAAATTACAGTGAGCACCAAACATGCTCAAAGAAACTTGTAGGACTAAAAATATAGTAGTACCGTTTGACCTCTATGACGAAATGACCTTTGCCCCACGTTCCAACCTTTGCACATCCATATATATATACCGGTGGTCGGTCTGTCACTGTGTCTGTCTGAATGCATATGTTCTCTGAGACCGAGGATTGCACCTTCCTGCAACTTGTGGGTTGGGTGCCCCTTGACCTTAATAAAACCGAGTCTGTATTGGTTAGGATCCAAGGTCCATCAGGGGTCTTCAATCAAAGTCAAAGGAGCCTCTCAATGGGGTAAACTGTGGGGGGTAAAAAAATTAATTCAAATAGCGAGACTTTGTGGGTCAGTGGTCGATGTGATGATGAAAATTTTAAAGGTCTGCAAGTCGATCAGGTCATTCAAGGTCAGGAACCGCAAAAACCCCGAGGGTCCATTCCGCCATGGTGTTCGCAAAACACAGGTGATAGCCAAGTCCGAGGATCGCCTAGTAAAATCCGATTAACCCTTCCTTGGCCCAAGTGCAATCCATTTTAAAAAAATGGGGGCTTTTTGTTGCTTTTATATAGCTAGCTGCCACATGTTACTTTGTATTGACTTGTTGCTAATGATTTCTCAATTGGTGGTTGTTTTTTGTTTTGAATGAATATTTGTATTCAAAATTATATGTATTACTCTCAAGTTTGTTATTTTTTGAATAAAAAGTGCAAATAAAAATAATCACTTTGACTAGTTTGAGCAAATGGTATGTGTATTTTCATGTTACAAAATTATGTATCAAGGTTAAGTTTTCTCCATATAATAAAACACTTGACTGGAATTTAAATCTTATGCATTGTGTGTGTGTATGCTAGCTATGTAACTTACATTATTGAGTTGAGTATTATTGTTTTTTGCTTTATCATGTCCTATCAGAACAATTCAACACATCCAACAAAAACAAGAACCAGAAAATAAAAAATAAAGACAAGATCCTTACCTTTCACGGTTGATTAGCCTGCTATAGTGCATGCACGGTGTCATGACAACTGGTAAAGTCTGGTATTTCCCTGTTTGTTTTGCATGTAGGCTGTGGACTAACTAACCTTACGTGATGGTCAAAGCATAACACCACACAGTGTCGGTTGCCCCTGCGGCCACCACACGAGGCGGGGCTAAAAATTGAAGTCTGGAACAGCTACGTGACAGGCTTCGTCGTGGATTCATCAGTTTCATCATGCCTCATTGCCATCGAGGCGACGCTGCCTCGGCGGTCTTACGAGGAGGTAGTCGTCCATAGTATGCGTAACGCCTCAAGCATTGCTCCAGGCAGAGGGCGGGATGATCAGGACAGGTCTTGCACATGATACGAGGTATAATCTGCTGGTGTTTACCGTATTTCTTTGCAAGCAACGCATGAAAGTTTGGTGGCTTTCTCGATAAAATGTGAACCTTCAAGCCTTCCAAGATCAGGCTGAAAAGCCCGGCGTCCTGGAGATGACCTCCGGCATGGCGGGGGGGGGGATTTCAATGCCTTTTAGGCTGAAGGTTATGCGCGCAACGACCAATAGTCTCTCTCGAAAGCGAGATTTGCAGAGTGATCTTTGAGCCAGTATGATGCTCCAGGAGACTCCTGGCATTGATCAGGGAGTATCCAAAAGTAATTGAATACCGTGACATACCACTTGCGGTCCTATGCGGGTACCTGCATTGTACGACCAAAAACAAAAGCTGGTCCAGTCCATAGACCCATCGCATGTACTTGTTATATGCACCAGTCATGAATGGTAAGCGCGTGCGAATGATACCATTCTCATCGCCAATGTTTATGAGGCGCTCATTAGCTGTTGAACGCGTTTGCCGCTCATTCATTCGGGTGTCATGGACAGTACTAAGTATGCGCACGTCGTTGCGATCCTTGAAAGACACAGCCAGGATCGGATCTTGAACCCCAACTTGTGTTAACATGCTTCATATATCTATTATAAACTAACGGTCGGATGGAGGACAACATAAGCTCATAACTCGAGAGATATTGCACTGGAATCATTCAATTTATTCATAATGCATAGGGCCAATAGGAGAGGGACTAGGTTGCTAGATCATTAGTTCACCGTCGGCAATACCGTCACCAACTCTGTATTACAAAAATCACGCGAGTGAACCACCTTTCCTTCTTTGAAAACATCATGTCATTCTACTAGTATAAAAAAGGTAAAGTTTTTTCTGCATGTACCATTTTCACATTATCCTCACCTTTCTGAGTCAAATTTTGTTTTCAACTTTTACATCCAAAAATGCAATATAACAAACTCAAAGTGAATTGGAGTGAGTGCTCAAACTTTACCTCATTAAATTCCTAAGTAGTTTTTCATGGTGTTGTGGTGTGTGTTCTTGTGTGAGATTTAGGTAAATCTTTCAGATAAGCAGGCCTTTTTCTTTCTCTGTTGCGTGTCTAAATGTTGTTTGCTGGTTCTTCTCGTATGCGTAATTGGAGGTTTGGGAAACTTGGGGTGTTGTGTTTTCTGTTTCCGTTTCCGCTACTTGATCTGCGTTCTTTGTGATTCTCTGTACGCTCTTGGTCATTGTCTTTATTGTCAGTGTGATGGTTACATATATATCCTTGGATATGGTTTGCGGATATGGGGCTTGTAAAGTGTCTGCCCAGTAGCTTAGATGCTTCTGTTTCTAATGTACACGTACCATCTGAAGCTTAATTTTGTAGGAGCGAAATAACCGACTTGTTCCTTCACTTGTGCTTTTTTCCATTTTCTGTTTTCGCTGATGTGAGCGTGGCCCGAAATCTCACCACATCTCTTTCTTCAGTGCGGGTTAGTGCTTTGGTGGTCCTGTCAAAGTTACAGTTCTGTTAGTTTGTTCTTCTCCTTTCGTTGTTCACATGTTTGACTTGTGTTTCAGCAGTTTTTCTGAGTCGGAAGTAGGGGTTCTTGTGCGGCCTGCGAATTTAAACGCTGCGCCGGACCGAACTGTTCATTTCCTTCGTCGGTTTGTGGTTTCGCCATATTAAACAGGTGTCTGTTCAGGTTCTTTGGTCCGTGGTCCTGGTTGGTTTCTTGCGTATGAGAGATTTCGCTATTTAATGCGGCTCTCAACTTGCCATGCTTGAGGATATTCGGCGACCTGGTCTGTGCTCAAAATCAGTTTATTTCTGTGCGCAAAAGTATTAAATTCATAGGAGTTGAGGGGGAGTCTCCAATTGTCGGATTGTAGTCTTAGGGGTATTCCATGTGTTGCAAATGTCTTTTCAGTCGCTTTATTGTTGCTGTCGCGTTCTTTGTGAGTCATTTTGTCAATTTTTCAAAATAGTCGGAGTATGTAGTAGTCGCGATGAGACTCGGTCAGAGGTAATCAGTTTGCCATCCACAGTGAAAAGTCCACTCCAATCTTCTCCCATGGTTGTTTCTGTGAGATTTGTGGGGAATCCGTGGTTCTGTGGCTGTTTGTTGGGGCTTGGGTAATGACAATTACAGATTTCACACTTGGTTATGTAGTCCTTTAGGTCAACCCATTCATTCTGGCCAATAAACACATTCGCGAGCTCGTGCAGCGGCTTTCAAACACCTGTGTGTGTCTATGTATTTTCTTGCGGACTTGATTCTCTTTCAGTCTTGGGATGATCATTACACAACCGTGTTGCCTTGTATATTTATATGTCATTTGTACGGAAAGTTCGTCGCGTACACTTGAAAATGGGACGGGCTTGCGGGGGTAGCTGATATTGATGGTCCCGGCCATACCTTGCTCGATGAACTGCTTCACCACTTGCAGTTCTGCGTCTTTTGCAGTCGCATTTGGATTCTGGTTAGCGATTCTTGCGAAAATAGCGAGTGAGTCAATCATGTGGATGCTTTCAACTTACTCTTACAGCGTGCTTTGCTCACAGTCCTTGAGGTAAGACTTGACCGTGTATCTGCTAGGACCATTCTTTCCAGGCGTGTACAGTTCTCCACATCCATACGGGTCTAAGGCGCATTAGAAGTCTCTGCAGTCGCTTCGGTGCAGGGAGGAGAGGTTCCACTATGGACACTAAGGTTATGTCAGATCCACAGGGGTGAGTTGGCATCCATATACGTATTGGTGATTCTCTCGCGTCCAAACACTTGTGCCAAAAGTTCCTTTTCAATCTGTGCGTACCTACGCTCTGCTGGTGTCAGCGTCTCCTGACATAGCTGATTGGCTGGCCATTTTGCAACAATGTGAAACCAAGTCCGTTGTCAGATGCGTCTCCTCATGGGCCTTCTGTGGGAACAGCAGGGTCAAAAAACTTAAGCACAGGCGCACATGCGAGAAGATGCTTGATTTTAACACGGATTCATTGCAGCCAGCTGTTGAACCCCCAACACCCATCTCGATGTTGTGGTCACTTGGAAATAGGCTCACTTATGTCGATCGGCAGTAAGAATTTTGTAGCCCCCCCGGTACTTAACACCATTCCCATGATGAAACGTTGAACTCCCGCGCGCACATCTGTGGCTGTCCATGGTTGCGATGCGTCCACCTTAATTGGGTCCACTTTCAACCCATCTGTAGACAATATGGTCCAATGAAATGTAATGGTCCATTTGCGCTGAAATTTGTCCTTGTTGAGCGGAGCTTGATTGTGTTTTTGCTCAAAGAGCTTGAGGAATGCGTCCATAGTTGTCATCCCCCCGGCTCTTCGCGTAGCTTCTTCTCATGTCTGTCCGCGGTCCAGTAATTAAGATGTCGTCTGCTATTTTGTGTACTCCTGTCAATCTTTTCAAGCATTGGTCGAGTTTTTGTTGGAATATTTCTGGTGCGGGCGGTATTCCCGAAAAAAGGGAATGCGTTGTCCATCTGTACCTGCCCAGGGTGTTGAAAATAGTAAGGAGGAGCGGATGTCTTTGTCAAGTTCACATTGTAGAAAGCCTCCACGGCTTGCTTTTGAGAACACTTTGATTGGGAACATTCGGTAATATGTCCCCTCAATACAGGTAATGGGTAGTGGACTGCGTTTCAAGGCTTTGTTGAGGTATGTAATGGGGTCGATACAGACTCCGGAAGCTTTCCATTCGGTTTGTCAGGTTACCCAGCTTTGAACCCAATCAGTAGCTGCTTCACTTTTTAATCCCGCCCCAAATTCTCACGCCTTTCAAGTTTTCTTTGAGGCTTTGGTTTCAACGCGAGAGGCAATCGACGTGGGGGCATACTGTTGGAGTCACGGTATCATCAGTTTGCAGGTGGACTAGCCCTGGCATGCACCCAAGCCTTCAAACCTTTCTGACTGTTGTTCAAAATATCCTGTTTGTTCCACCTGTGTGTATCATCTTGTTTTACATTTTACCCGTGTGTTTCAATTTGTTTTCATTTCCACCAGTGTGTGTCACTTTACATTTTCACCAGTGTGTTTCAATTTTACATTTTCACCAGTGTGTTTCATTGTTTTTCATTTCCACAGTGTGTTCACCTTGGTTACTGTCATGTGGTATGTACTGTCTTTTCTGAGTTGTCATGTTCTCATTTTTACTGTTTCTGAAATTTGCACTAATGACCAGTTATCAAACCCATTTCTTGAGCTGACTCTGAACCAATCAGTGGCATACCTGTTTCCCTTCTAAACATGAAAATCTATCAGTAAGTTCCCTATTCTTTGGATTTGTTACTTGTAGCCTTGCAACTACCTTGGAATTGGGAATTACGCTTGCTGTCATAAGTTGACAAACTCATAATCAGATGTGATCACTAGAAGTTGCTTGGAAACATGTCTTGCGGGCCATGATATTACATGTAGCGCCACAGTCTACCTGAGTGCGAAGCTATATGGAAAACCTGTAAAAACACATTCTTTGGTCTAAAATTTTCTTTTTTGTACTTAACCCATTTGTTGACAGGTTTCTACCACGGGTGCGGTTTAGTATGTGTAAACACCCGTGTCAGGTCTTACCTCACACGCAGATGAAGTTTTGACTTTGTATTTCATATGTACCTTTTGTTCACTTTTACGAGCTGTGGACATGTTGCACTCTCATTCTTTGGGTTCAATTTTCATCACATTTTTCATCATGCAGTTTGACACTTCCTAAATTGGGATTGCGACTCGCACCAGATTTCTTTTACAAGTTTAATGGTAAAAGCTTCGTCAGTCCTACGTAGTGCTGTGGGCTGAGAATCAATTCATCACTAGTACTATATCAGGGCCAATAGCGATGAGCCTGGGTCTATGTTTACCGTTGTTCTTGTATTTGGGCCTAGACTTGAATTTAGATGTTAGATTTCTTCGTTCTTTTGCTTCTGGACATTTCACAGCAAAGTGATCTGGGCCACCACCATTTGAACTGTTTGCCACGGCAGTGCATTGAATTGCTAATTCATGCCTCTGCCCACAATATCTACAATCTGTGGTTCTTCGGACATGTTTCTGTTTACCAAAGTTTGAGGATTTTTTGTTTCTCTTCATAGTTCACCTCAGCGTGTTCATTTTGGACAGGCTTCATTCTGAGATGCGTTGCCTCTGCGTGGCTTGACACATATCTATACATTTGGTCAGTGTAGTGTTGGTTCTTGGAGCACCACTTTCCTGAACACTACATTGGTTCACCCCACTACTATCCTATCACGAATCAAACATCTTCGGTTAATGTTCCCAACTCACATGGTGATGCCAATTTTTTTTTTCACGAAGACGTATAACATAGGCATCAAAGGATTCATCTGACGTCTGATTTGCAATGTAAAAGTATACCTTTCACAAGTTATATTGGTACGTCCCACACAATAATCTTCCCAATTTCAGGATAGTATCCATGTTCTGCGCTCCTCATCATTCTTGAAGGGTAGCGCATGTGAATTGCAAAGCATCAACACGATGCACATAATAAATGTTGCCACTCTGTAGGCATGGTCATCATTCTTGAGACCAGTTGTGAGCTCGAACTGTCCCACACTTGTCTGAAAACTTTCCAGTTGCTCTTTAAATTACCTTTCAAGTTGAGTTTGGAGGTGGGATGTGGGAACACAACACGGGATTGTTCTAGCATTGCGTTATAGGACCGTTACTGGCAAGTTTTTTTTTTAGATGAGCTTCAGCCCCATCCATTTATTATCAGTACCAGGCATAATGTCATGTGACTCTCAAAAAAACACTTATAGGGAATTTTGGCCTCAAAACTTTAAGCTTATCACTAACTTATTTGATCTGTACCCCCACAAACACAAATTTTCAAACTTCAGAAACAAATGTGACCCAACAACGAAAAGTTTAGGTAAGTAGAAAGGCCTTGTACTACAACTTCACAGGTTCTTAAAAGTTAGTTACAAATGTTTGTGTATAAATATTGCTTTAGTTGTAAAATGTACATGCCTTAAGTGGTGACAGGGCTGCAACCCGCTTTTACTTTCGCGATGCCAGGCTAGTCCACAGCAAGAATTGCGATATTTGCGAGATCACCCTCCCGAATCGGCGAATTTCTAAAACGTCGAACTACGTGTCAGGGCGAATGGTCTGAAATCTATGGGGAAAGTTCGCAAAAGTTCGCTTTATCGTGGATTATCCGCGATCCTCACAAAGACCACCATGTTATAGATGCTTCATATATTATATAAACTAACGGTCAGGATGGAGGACAACATAAAGCTAATAACTCGAGGATTAGTTGCCTGCTCATTAACTTTATTCATAAATGCATTAGCGGCATCATGGAGACGTGACCTAGTTGCAGATCATTAGTTCACCGTCGGCAATACCGTCACCAAATCGATTACAAAAATCACTCTCGTGGGACATTGCATCTTGTGTTGGCCATGCTTTCAGCGCTTCCGGCATGCCTCTACGATTTTTTTTTTTTTGCCGGTGCCGACAACAAGCCCACTTTCATTTGCATTCAATGCGTAGCCAAAGTGGGACTAGTGTAAAATCTGTCCGTATAAAAAATTGTCCCTTCTGGCATGTCGCGGGCCAGTTTTTGTACGACATACAGCCTTGCCCCAGATCTCGATCATGTCATGTGAAGGACCAGTGTATATGTCGTATTTGATGCAGAGTAGAGTAAACATGTTAGAGGCTCGCACAGAGGGCAATGCCCTTCACACCATTACCGAGTGATGCTTCGATTTGATTGTATTGCCGAATCGCCACACGGCACGAAATGGGGGGTCATGCTTTTCGAGTGAAAGCGTGCTTGGCTGCTCAACAGCTGTTTCCAAAATTTTCAGCCACTATGTCGATAAGTGGTTGAGTGCATGATGAATCTTGTGAGTGGGGTTGTAATCCTGGTGATTTCTGTCGCGTATTTGTTCTTCAGTATTTACAAAATGAAGACCATGATTTGCCAGTGCCTGAAACCGATGTTTCGGCATTACGCGCAATAATTTGGTGCTGTGTCGCCGCCAAAAAGAACGGACGAAGTAGTAAAAATAATCACCTGCCTGATTTCTGGGGGACGGCCCATTGCATATATGCAATGCAATGAATGCTCTAATTTCAATGGCATCTGTATCAACCCACCTATGAATGCCTCTCATTTCAATGGCATCTGTATTCACACCCCCCCCAAAACTATGAAGAGTGCATTTCGAGGCAAATTAGGTAGATGCCACTGAGCTGCATACAGTTGGTCTGTAACACCATTGATATCAATCATACCATCAGTGAAAAATTCAATGAAAATATTCCAATTCCGTTGGAGGCATTGGATATTGCCATGTTGCCGCAAACGCATCGGCCTATTGAATTGCTGTGGTACATCGTGCTGGCGTATAATAGCATCACCCTTCAGCGCAAGCGACCAATCGCAGCAAGCATGAACGCGCCGATCACCATTATGCTCACTGTCTGAAGATGCTCATCGCTACGTAGGATATGTACGCTCCGAGCGGGGCATCGCTGTCTTACAGCGATTTCCAGGTCAGATTCAGAATCGCTTATCACCGCCCCATACTGCCATAGATTAGTGCCGCTGGAATCCTTCGAATTCCCCTTCACTGCCACTCGAATCGTCTTCAAAAAGACGGTTTATTCGCCACGTTCGTTGGCTGATTCACTGGCGAAGCCATTTTTCGCTCGACATGAATTTCAGATCAAGTGTTTCGAGTAATAATTGCAAACTATAGGCGCTTTCACCTGTTCGGACTTGAGACACTGCCATCTTTGGCACTAAATTTTCATGGAAATTTGCATATCACGAGGCTATGTAGGGGGTTTGGACCGTTCAGGAAAATCCTTACTTAAAATGATAAGAAAAAATAAAACAACCGCGATAGTATAGCTTCCAAAGACCGATAACACGGCCTTGTTCTATTTGGGTGTAAAACGATCTTTGACCGAGGTCGAGGCCATGGTTTACGTACGTATTTTCCGATTGGCCGTTGGACGTAAATGGCAGAGGTCAGAGGTAAATGGGAGAAATATCATAATTGACGTCACATTTTGTTATGATGACATCTACGTCACTTGTTGTCACAGTACGTGTTTAAAAGGAAACCACCGAGTCCAGAACTCTTATGCGTATGTACAGAATGACCTCTATGGCACCATACGTGCCATTTGATCGCCAATGACCCTACTGGACCTTTGACCCCAAAATATCTAAACATTCTTCCAAGTTTGTTAAAAGTTGTATAGCCACCAAACGTGCTCAGAAAAACACTGGCCACAAGACCTGTGGGCTATATATCAATGACTGTAATGACCCTACATTGACCTTTGACCCCACAACACACATTCCCAACCATCCCTAAATTGATGCGATACTGCATCATGATGCACTCGTTTAACCTTGTGATCATACGAACAGGTTGGTAGGCACTTCAACAACATTGGCCACTTTTTCAAACTTTTTGGACCTCGTATAATCTTTTGCGAGCCCTACCGATAACTACCTTCAGAATGGGCCATCATACATTTCGTGTATGTCATAGTAGAGGTGCCCGGGTATAAAGGACTCTTTGCCCCCCCAGTGGTACCGGACCAAACAGCCTGGCTCAACCACTACTATAAGGGTACTCGCATTAGACTCAGTTCTCAGTCCTTATTTTCTAAGAGACATGCAGCATGGTAGTCTGGGTAGAAGCCACCTACATTGCCTAGTCCAATAATTGGACTACATGTAAAATTTGACATTTATTTTAACATGGTAAGTATAATATCACTGAATGTGTAGTCACAAAAGGTCAGTGGCAAATTTCCCAGTCTTGGGAAATTTTCCCTCTCAGGGGTGGCCAATTAGTTTTCCTGGTCCAGAGGGCTAAAAAACGGCTGATTAGCATGATTTTGCAATTTTTTTGCCTCGGCCAAAGTTGCCCTGGCTCCCCACGCCTGGTAAAGCCACTTGCAAAGGTTACGTGTAATTGGTTTAGACATTAACAAAAGTACTGCACTCACCATACTCAATCAGTTTCAAGCCGCGAATGCACCAAAGGTGTATCAATCATCACATAGTATTCATTTACTAATCTCTTATATCCAGTTGAAAGACTGAACATGCAGGACGAGAGTAATTGTTTTTTTCGTGTTTGATTCGGCTTTCTTTACACTTACTTTTTGAGGAGTGTGGTTTGGTCAGATTTGGACAATCAATTTCCTTACTTAGTCCCAGCATTGACACATCTTGTATTATGATCTTCTAGACATAGTAGAAATGGTCCTCCGATTAAAAAATACAGGTAAAGTTAATGGAATGTGGAGGGGCTTTATTTTAGCTAAAAGTGGTGGTGGATATAATGGACTAAACAATTACACATAACTTTTTATGACTCCCCAGTCAGTGATATGATAATGACCAAGTTAAAATAAATGTCAATTGTGTAGGCATAATTATTGGATTAAAGAAGACACCATAAGTATATTTAAGCGTGTCTGTAGTGCGTCGCTAGCGTAACACGCAACTGCTGGTTGATACGGGCCAAGTGCTCCTTGCTAGGGTGTAAAACTAAAAAATATAAATTTGAGTTTTAGAATAGATAGAAAGTAGATTATTCGAAAGAACCCTACTACAGAATTAGGAATACAGTTTTTCAATGAAGTCAATGTGATACCCTGGTTCTAGTCGTTCCGTAGTGTTGCATGTCGTCCGTACTACCTCCTACAACGCTACACCACGGGAGTGTATTGAAAAAGCGGGGTGGGTGCCGCAGCGGATCGAATGCGGAATAAGCAAATTCAGAATAAGTACAAAAAAGCACTTATTGAAAATCTTTACCCTTGATGTAGTCCTAAATTTAGATATATGCACGTGTGCCTTGACTAATTCCATCATGGTTTAAATCTGATTATTTGAAAACAGGGATTCTAACCGTTAAAAATTCCCAACACATAGCAGCGCCCCAAGGATCAGTGAGGTCGCCCATGGGATTGTTCCCGGTTATTTTCTTTAGAATAGGCACGAGCACGCTTATTTTCGCTGATACCAATAACTTACGAACATACACCCGGAATTGGGAGATGACTGTGTTTAGCTTAATTTGTCATTTTGTTGCTTGTTAGGGTCAACATTTCACGGATTTAAGCTGAGGGTGCACCGTTGTATTTTTTAAAATCGAGATATGGAAAGATGCTAAGACATCAAAGGTTTCATATATGCACGGATTTAGTGTCATATAAAGGACTGTAACTTGTAAGTATACCAAAATTCGTGACTTTGTGGCACAGTGGACCCCGGTGCTTGAATGAAATTGCCGCTAGGGCTTCGGGAGAGAAGATAGTAGGGGGCTATAGTAGCGGAAAAAAAAAGCAGAGCAACTTGGGCTTCACCTGGTTTTGCAAAGGCCCATTTCGCGCTTGAATAAGTTGACAAAGTCCCAACGCAAACCAAACAACAAAGATCCAACTGCAGTGACCTGCACATTGCATTAACCCGTGTACAGAGATAGTAGAAGCTAATTAATTAGCGCTAATGATCACCGCTAATGACAATACACATTTACCGCGCCCATTGTGACGTAAGAGGTTCGACAAACATCGGAACCGATCGGTTCCCTTCGCCAGTGACGTCATCGACCTTGGCTGGGTCAATACGCCTGCGCGATGCGATTCTATTCGTGTGCTTAATTTCCTAAGTTCACTGAAGTTCAGTGTAAGGCTCAGAGGTCGACCCGATGTCAAATGATTTTTCCACCTTTGCCGATCTGAATCTTTAAAATGGTTTACATGGTTAAGAAGGAAAAACATTACCAATAATGCGGAGCCCGATGAAAATCCTGCGATATACCTGGAAATATTGAAGTTTAAAAGTTTACCTGCGTGACCCGAGGTGCACCATCGCAAGGGGAATGCCGCAATAACGGCATTTACTGCAGAGAGCGCTGCCATTGCAAACTGTCTGGGGACTATCCTTGACAACAATCGCCGTAGCCCGAGGTTGCTCAGGCATTTTCCGCTACGATAGCCCCTTGTTATCTGCGCTATAAAGCCTGAGCGCCTGTCGAAACAGGGATCCACGTAGTGGTCGATCAAGTACCCAGGGCCTTTACGGAGCTGGTATTTCTGAACGGGAACAATGGACCAACAAATGTGCTCTTCAAAATTCCTTTTTAGAAAATACTTCAGTTTCTTAAACGTTTCCAGCAGCAGTAGTAAACCTGCAGTAGCAATTCTGCGAATACTAACAATGTCGAATTGTTGGTGTAACATGCCGAAAATGCAAAGAAATACTTGCTGACACACGCTACAGTCTCACGTTGATCAATGGTCGCTACTGCTTTCATTTACTATCCGGGATTATGCTGTCAAAATTTGCATTTGAATGTTGCGCATAGTGCAAATCGTATTGTTGTTGCTGCGCAGAGTTAAAATTAGCATCGAGGCACAAAGTGGTGATACCCGAGGTGCCGCCATTGGAAATACTTTTTTTTTCAGAACAGAAATTTGAACAATTAGAGTAGGAGTGGGCTATACGGAGGGCAAAATTACTTTTTTGGTTATTTTCATTAGGGCTGGGTTTTTTTGTATTCTATTATACCTATCTCAAAGTGAAATAACAACATTTTTTGCTTTGGGTCCATGAAAAAAGTGTGCAGCGCCCTCTTGTGTCATGTCCTTTAATTTAGTGGTGGGAGTGGATTTGAGCAGAAAATCCCTCAAATTACTCTTTTCACAGGTATTTTGTAATGCTTTTGATGTTTACTTTTATGTAAATGAGCTCAAGATAGCTGATTTTGAAAGTTGCATGAAAATTGGACATTGCGTTTTCTTAAAAATTGACGTTTTAGGTTAAAATTTAGCGTGAGGGCGCTTTTCGTGATTTTTCGCTTGTGCTTTCTCATTTGCTGTTTTGAAGTTTACAGCCATGAAGGTAATCACAAATTTGACCAGCTCAAGAAATTTGAGTACTTTATTACATGGAGTTTGTCTGCAGTGCTCATTTCAACTTTCATTTGAATGCTCCCATTCAATTGTACACAAAGAAAGTGCATTGACCGTATGTGCGTAAGAGACACTTAGCCAGACCAATCAGTGTGACGGCTTATTTTTTGCGCAGGATTTAAAACGGGCCCTGGGAACTGACTGAGCGGCTGTGACAACCACCTGGGGGTTGTCGCACGCGCTCATTGTGATTTGGCT
>JAMKCH010034750.1:0-28926 GCA_023653785.1 Ophioderma brevispina
CCAAATCGAATTAAAGAGTCGTTGCATTTGCACAATGCTGGAGATTCCTAGAATTCTGAAAACGTTTGAAATGATCCTGAAAGTACCATGTAAAATTGAGAAGAAATCAGGTGTATATGTGTAGTTAGCAAAGACGGACGGGCAGACAGACAGATAGATACTTTGCAATTAGGATACTATCAACGCACAGCTTAGGCGAATTTGGGTTTTTTCTGTACCCTTTGACATTTAGATGTGTTTTCACTTTGAAGTATTCGTGGAAACGTTGAGCAAAGGGTACAGAAATACAATTTTATAACTCACCTCATTGGATTCCCAATGCCAAATGTCAAACGCAGGTTTCTTTAGGTACTTAATGGTCTCATTTGAAAGAGTATACTGAAAAAAAAAAATATCAGAACAATAAACAGATGATGATTGTAACATTTACACGTAAAAATATACAGTGAAAACTTGTCAAACTTGCAACTTACGCAATTTGTTGGCCGAACGGTATAAGAAATAATATCTGACTGTATAATTGAATTTGTTTTTTGATCATGTTGATATTCTTTAAAATTTCAATAGGAGTTCGAGTTTTAATTTTAGTCACAATAGAAAATAAAAACATTTTATTGTTTTTTCAAATTACGGCCAAAGAGCACAGTAGTTGTTTTAATATAGCATCAAACGATACTTTAATACCTAAAGTTAAAGTAATGTTCTTCAAAACACCTGTAAGATGCATCACCTACAAAAATATTGATTTGAAGACCATCAAAGGTTTGGTTTAAATCTCTATTATACTATTTTAGTCACTATGTAACTTATTGGGATTGTTTGCCACAAAATAAAAAAAATATGCTGAATTTGAGGGGTGGGGGAGGTAATGCCATCTTATCATAAAAATACGCGTGGCTTTCCAAAAACATTTTATTAGTATTCTAACTAAATCATGATTAATGAGGTTGCTATTGAGTGTACGCCTGTCTCTCAGCTTGGAATTATAGAAAATCAATTTGTGAATTGGGTATTAACGGTGACGTAAATCATTAATGTCGTTCATTGATGGAGCATTATCGGGAGGTCAGTTTTTGAATGCATGACAGTTTGTGATACTACAGATTGTGTCAATTAGAAACAAAAGTATTAAAAATACAAACCATCTCTACTCATCATAATGTTAACACAGGTTTTAAAATATATTTCCTATTATACTTTTTTAAAATAGCGTTGTGACATGGTGCTTACGTCAAAGTCAAGGGCAGGGCCTTAGCTTTCAAATGCCATTTCTTTTGTTCAATTTGCTTGTTTTAATCTCGAGATATGTTTAGGTAACACCGAAAGGGTAAAATCAAAATTGTGACACTTTTACTAGCGAAGATGAAGTTTATCCAATATTTCAAGCTTGTTATCCTTTGTAATTCTGAAACGCTATTGAATATTGCTAATTGAAGAAAATGTGACTTACTGATATGAATGAGCAGTTTATCAATATTAATCACACCGTCAAGATCAATACAAGTACATACTGAGCAATTGCTACATAATCATTTATAATCCTGCAAATTAATGTTCTTTTATTAACTGTACTGTACATGTATTTGTATATAACATTCTATTCAAATTTCTAAAAAGTGGCACAATTGTGATTTTACACTTTCTTCGTCAACTTAACATATCTTGAAATTAAAACAAGCAAATTGAATTGAACAAACAGCAGTTGAAAGCTGACACTGCGCCCTTGACGTTGATGTAAGCATCATGTCACAAACATATTTTCTAATTGCAAAAGAGGGCGCTTTTCGCTTGCACAATTTTTTTTGAGACTGGCCGTTGTGTTATGGTCATCAGACCAACCCGAATCAGAAGGGGGTTCACAAAGCTTGCCAAAACTTTTGAACCGAAAGCCCATATTCCACCGAATAAATATCTCGTCAAAGATGCAATTATAGACAATCAAATCTTTATCGAAATGGGGACACCGATTGCATAATTTCCTCAGAATATTTATTTTAAATTCTGCGTTGTTATTGACAAAGGCTGTACATATTGAGACGAAATACTCAGTATACTTCTTTAATTCCAACAATTACAACACTTCTCCATCATTTTTTGTAGAAATTATTACAACACTTACTTTGGGATATTTTGGTACGTCTCTCTTGGTTACAATTCTCTTTTCATCTACCACAGGACCCGAACATTTGCAGAACTTGGCATGACTTCTGAAATAAGTATGAGGTACGGCAGTATTGAGTATTTCTCCCAGACAACTAATGTTTTAACTAATGCACAAATCATATCATTGCAACATCCAAACAATTCATTTACATATTGTCGATTATATTTTGTTATATCGAATCTTACTTTTTTGCAGCCAGTAGTTCATTCTTCAGGTGGCTTATCTCCATCTTACATTTCTCAATCTCAATGGCTTTTAATCCTCGGTGAAAAGCAACAGAATATATCATATTAAAAATGGAATCCTGCAGAAAAGAATCTTAATGTTTATTTGTATTAGGGTCAACGTCAAAATATAAACGACGCTCTCGGTGGTTACAGACGGCTAGTTGTACAAAGCAGTGAAAAGAGCCCCAAACCATGCACTTTCTAAACATGAAAATATAAATAAGAAGTAAAGCAGGCAACCCAACTTTTGGAACTGTACTCCAGATCATCCACGCTTCAATTTCCTCAAATGAAATTGGTCACAAGGAAACGGAAGAAATCATTCCAAACATATTCCAACAATAAGGGACGCAGATTTATTCTGATGTATTCCGTGCCAGACGTTTACACAGGCGTCTAGGAGGTTGTATGGTGAGTTATTACAGATTGTTTCAGGGCCTTTTTTGCACCTTCGATATATAATGTATATGGTTCTAGAAATTCGTAACGATTAAGGCAATATCTTATTGAGGCCTAGGTTTGCTTTGTTCTATTCAGTCTTTTTTCCTTACCCTGATCGCTATGACGAAGGTCTTCAGAAAGCGGGGATAGAAATGTAATCATAATAATATTTGACATGGCCATGGTACCATTTTGTTAAATAATAAAAGGGTCTACTTTAAAGTATTTCAGGTTCTTTATCGTTTTGTTATTTGAACGAGAAAAGCAATAATGGTGTATTGAATACAGGAATCAACCCAAGGCAATGATAAAGTATAAAGGAGTAAAAAATAGTTTTCTTAAAGTCTTTGTCTATCATCTGTTTATCTAGTGCAGCAAAATATGTTTTACGGGATTTACATTATAATATAGGGTGCACAGTGCAAACTATAATATTGTTAGATTGCTAATGGGGTCTGTTGTGTTTTTTAATATCAGTACTTGTTGGCGTGAACGCACAGCAGATATTTACAGTCATGGGACTACCAGGTGTTAATTTTGGTACCGATAATGATGCGAATTTCCGAATGTCAATTGAACACCCAAACCTTTTTCATTGTTTGTCATATTCTTAACACACTTTTTTCTGTTTTGAGGCGGGGATCAACATTCGATAATGGTTTCCTTGAATAGCGTTTATACGGCCCCTATAGTTCTCGAAACAGTAAGAGTAAGGCGAAAAAACATCTGTCCAACACAGCAAGGTCGCAATTTGCTTCAGGATATGACTTAGATTTGAACCAATTGACTTCGTGCACTGTGACCAAGACATGTAAAGAGTTTATAGGGACTATATAACTCACACAGATCAAATGTTACCCTCGAGACTAGGATGATATGGCATTCAGATGGCGAACAAACTCTTAATTAACTTTTGGTTAGCTTTTTAAGAACCAGTTAACCGCTAGATTTTTACGGTTAAAATTCCAGCTTTAGTGAGTTTCAGAGAGTTCATATGTTGTTAACCACACATTAAGCAACAGTCAAGTGAAAATTTTTCGCTAAGTCTCTTTGTTAGCGAAGCATCATCTTAAAGTGCTAAATACATTCATTATGCCATATAACTTTATCAGGGTATTGGTTTGATACAACATCAAACCCTTTTATACTCTATATACATATAACGATTAACGGGGTTAGTTTTCTACTTAAGTGTGGCTTTGGCATATTTCACGAATAACTTGTGCAAAACGTTCCATTAATTTAATGGACGTTCTGTAGTTTGGATTAATCTGGACAGTGAGGATTATGGGTAAAGATTGGAAATACAAGTGCTTGGTAGTGTATTACGCTAGGTGATCTAATTAGTGCTTGGACACGAACCACAATGGGTATCTATCAACCTCTGTGCCATATTGAAATGCAGCATTCTGATGGTCAGGTTTATCTGCCCATTATTCTGCATAATGGGTCGCCAATGCATTTCCTTATTAAATGAAGCTGATTTTGGTAATAGAATAGAAATAAAGGGTTTGCAGTGTCATTTTGGGCTCATATGTATCCTCGGCCAGGAAAAACTTTCAAATAATGGGATCGGCTGCGCCTCGCCCATATTTAGTTTTTCTGACCTCGGACAAAAACCCATTATTCGCCATAAAATAAACTGCCAAAACCCTTTATTCTTAAATAGACTCTACTATGAACCTAATATAAGTGATAACATTATTTAGACGGAAGAGTGGTTTTCTTTGTTGCAAATGAAGATCTGGGCAGAGTAGGGGCGTTAAGTCCATCTGGTATTTACTGCTTAACATTTTCGACGTCGTGTTAATATTTCATTTTTGGTGTGTCGAATATTTGTCCAACCCTAACATTCAAACCGGTAAAGGGACCTATCTTTGTTCATGTGTGGCAATGTACTGATATTGAGCACTATTTCCTTATAAAAAGGGAGCATTTATTGGAACGAAGATGATTGGGGCAATCAGTGTAAGGTCAGTAATTCTACTAATTGGGCACATTACGAAAACTGCGAAAGTACAATTCACTTCAGATGTAATGACTTTAACGAGTCAAGAAAACAGTCACGTGTCAATGTTACATTCAATATTTGTACAAAAATACACGGACTGTTATGGTTTTATTGTTTTGTTGGATTCTATACAATACAGCATTTTAAATCAAGCAAACGGAAGACGGATTCTCATTTTCATTAATACTAATAATAGCAGCGATTTATATTAGCGCCGTATGCTATTGGCCTCAAGCGCTTTCACTAATGGTCGCTGATCACTGTGGCCCACCCATACCATACATTTAGCATCATTTCAAGGGATGCAGCAGATAGTGATCAGCGCTTTCCCTCATCGGCAAACATACATCGAGATAACCATCGCAGCCGGGATAGCCTTCCCAAATATCGCAGGGAATCGAGACACCATTGCGGTTATTTCTTGTCCACAGGGAAATAAAAGATAGCTGAATCTCACAGGGCTCAACGCACGCAGATACCATGGGATGGAGCATACCTGGAGTCGAGCCCAGTTACCTGATTGAGCTCATCTGCCCGCTTGTCCTATTATCAATTTGATTTAAAATGACGTCAAACGAAAGAAGAATTACTGGTCAGTTTATTTAAAAAAAACAGAATATATACTAGAAATGGGAATGAATCGAATAGAGGTTTTATTGATAAGACATAGTCATTTTCGATATTTCTTTTAAATTGTATATTTTCATATCTGATATCCTATGTCAAATTTGCCTACAAAATTCATTCCCAATAGTCCCTTGATCAGTCAATAATAGTAATGCAAATATCAACGTATTAGGGAAGCGTCGATGTTGAATAATAATCGGTGTTTTTTTCGAAATAAAAGAAAGGGCTAGCGAGACAATTTTGCGACATAAACTCGATCAAACGAATTAGGAAAATTTAACCTACCGAAGAGGAGGTTGTCAACCCCTGTCGGTTTTTTCTCCTTGCTAAATCCCCTTTTGGTGCCAAATTATTAAGCAATTGGCATTTCTCTAATTTAGCAAAAATCAAACAAACAAACATCCAACAGGAATAGGGAAGATACATGGTGATCCCAACGTGAGGGATAGGGGTGGCAACCAGCCACCTCGAGATAGGAATACCAACATGCCTTGCATGACACAGGAATATCACAGACACTTGATTGGTTACCAATAGATGGCTTATGGTCCGCTCTTCCATTGATACCAAAATAAGTACCAACATGCCTAGCATTGGCCACAGACATTTGGAAAACTCGCTGCTAAAAAGATCCAAATTCCAATTTGGTTATACTTTCGAATTCAACCGATTGTATGACTTTACATGCATTATTGAAAGGGTAGCAACGCAAGTATGTACAGTGACCGCTATGATCTTTTTCCACGGTATCACCCTTTGCTGGGAGCCTCAAAAAAATGGAGCAAGATGAATGGGCGCATTTCCAAGTTCTTTGGGTTCGATTCCCTTAAAAAAGCAATGACCCCTTGGCAAGTGATAAATGCGTTGTCATGTTACATCTTCATTTACTCTAGTGCTAGTTCCTACCCCCCGAGGCTCTACTTACAAATGCCGAACAGCGCAAAAGGTGATACACCAGATCTTTGAAGGAAAGAGCCAGCCAATATATTCTACCACATTATGTAATAGTACGTATTTCTAGGGAAGCAAGTGTTGGGTGGAATTATAAAGGGCAGTAAAATCCGCGTTTTTACTTAACAGGTCCAGGAAATGCAAATAAGAATGAGTGGTTTGGTTCAAGTCTACAAGGAGGCGCGAGAAGACATTCAAAAAAAAAGTATTTAGTTGTGATGACATCATTAGTGATTATTGATTTGTTCAGAGAGTAATAGAAAATTCAGGTGACTGGTGTGAATCTATTCATGCACTGACTGAAAATCAATAGTTTCACATGGATGTCAATCGTTAGTGTATTCTTTCTGTGGGGCCCGTTATAGGAATGGAATGCCCCGTAAAGTTATAGTAGATTCAACCAATCGTGTCACCTTTAGTACTTTTCAGAAGGTATGGGCATTGAATGAGGGGATGTGCAGTGGGTTTAAAATTAAAATTCCACTCTAAATCTATGAAACATACAGTTCGATAGCAGAGAAAAATCATCTATGCTTCATGAAACATTCAGTCAAGGTAAGGGGGGGGGTGGATTACAGGCAGAACATTAGCTAACATTCTCGACTACTCGATTTGCTTCAGTGGTATTCAACAGGCGAGGTGAATGTGTCGCTTTGAAGCGCCCGTGTGTGGAAAGAAGGAACACAAAAGTCTTTGCACTCTCTTTGATAAAATGATGCAAACATGAAAGGCCCGATTATCTTAGTTCGTGTATGAAACGGGTGAATCGGAGCCACATATTTTCTTTTAACTACGTACTCACGACTGTCCTGCCTCTCTCCCCACTATCGACGCTGTCCAAACTTTTTCCGTCTGTGCCAACGATGAGTTGAATCTACTATAGGACTAGGTTTATCATCTCATTTCCGGGACCTTGTAAACTCATATAATGATATAAGGAGAAGAAATAAGGTAGATATGAAATATTTTCACCACAGAGCTGATCCAGAAAGATTTGTCACCACATTCAGACAAAAGAATGGAACTGAAACCCAGCTTACCTGTGTAAATCCCATTGAATGGGTACAAATGGACAGCCACGAAAATCTTTCATATCTACCTCATTTCTTCACCAAATTCCTTCATTTTTTAGCATAGAAAGTCTAAAATATGCAGATCATGGAAACATACACACGTCACGTTGAAGACACCGTTAAGGGTCAATTTTGTGTTTTTTTTCATGCACAAATTTTTGGATTCACTTTGTTCAGCATGCCCTGTTGATATAAGGGTTCTAAAATTTATTTCACTGAGATTCATTGTGTTATTTTCTAATGCTCAATAAATGCTCAATAATTCTGGATCTGGAAATATTTTTGTTAAAAATGTTAATTAAAACACAAGATATGGCTTCCAAATGTGAGGCTTCTAAAACTTTTGAATGCGGACTAATTAAGTTGAGCTGTAAGTTTGACTTGCAAGTTAATTGATGTTTTACGTTTTAATAACCATATCGGACATTGTATGAACACAAAAATGCTACAACATTCTTATCCTTAACAGATGGTGTTTTAGAATCACTACATGTTTCATGTTATGCTATCATTACGTCCATGCTGTACTTAAGCACAGGGACACGAAACAATGTACGCAACAATAACGTCGCTACACATTCACATGCACAATGGTAACAAAAAAAAAATAAAGGTGAATACATTTATAAATCATGCCTATCAACTTCGTTTGGTAGGTATATCGACTACAAAGCAACAATATTACGTAACCATGTACCATATTTACCGTAATTTGGTTCGATATCATGGT
The DNA here is from genome assembly GCA_023653785.1 of Ophioderma brevispina. Lineage (NCBI taxonomy): Eukaryota > Metazoa > Echinodermata > Ophiuroidea > Amphilepidida > Ophiodermatidae > Ophioderma > Ophioderma brevispina. The sequence goes on from JAMKCH010034750.1 coordinate 8,225, forward strand.
GATAAATACTCATTGGTTAAAAACGCGAAAACGTCCAATATGAATGGAAGTTTTGGCAACACCTTTTTTTCTCAAGCCCTAGTCAAACCAGTGGGTTCTATTTGATGTCACAATGAATTTTGATATCGGTTTCGTGGATTTTAAATTTTGCACTTTGATTCGAATTTTGTCAATTTTGAAAATAACTTTAAAAAGGCTAAAAAATCAACGCTCTTTGCAAAATATTTGCCAGAAACACATAAATGCCTTTGAATATTCTTAAATAACGGAACAAGGAAAATGTAATTATATTGTGATTAAAGGGCTTCATTTTTACCGAAATTGTATTGTTGGATGCAAAGCACAGTGCAAAGCACCGTTCAAAGCACGAACAGAATGCCTTACAGACACCCAGTATACATACAAAAAGATAACAAGAACACCATGTATCACTGTTGTTGCAGGTTCAATACCAGTACCTATGTACATGCTACAACATTGATACAGGAAAAAAAAAAAAAAAACCCTTCCCTGTGTCCTTTTGTAGTCTTCACAGACGTAAATATTAGCTGTTTTGCTTGTAGTTCATAAAATCTTGATTACCAAAATTGCACCTAGAAAACATTTGTAAAGGTTAGCCAGACCGTTATCTCCTTATTGCACTTTATTCAGTTAGAGACAGCTTGTCACCCGGTTTTTTTCTCTTGCATTCATTCTATGGTGGACGAGGAAAGCCGAAAGTATGTACAGAGTAATACTCTAATAGTTCGCGCGCTGATGGTAACTATTATTTTTCCTTCCAAAATGAGTTATGGGCTGAGTAAACACGTCGCCAACCTGTACAACACGTTTTACCTGAGCTAAGAACACGTCGCCAACCTGTACAACGCGTTGTTACCTGAGTTAACAACACGTCGCTAACCTATATGATGCATTGTTAGATGAGTTAACAACTCGTCGCTAACCTGTACAACGCGTTGTTACCTGAGTAAACAACACGTCGCTAACCTGTACAAAAAATGTAGCTAAAAACTACAGGCCTGTGTCCATTATTACTTTTGTTGCAAAGTTCTCGAACATGTGTTACACAGCCAGATCATGAAAACCTTTATAAACATAAATCTTGTGTGATAGTCAGCATGGTTTTAGGAAAGAAAGGAACGAAGAAAGAAAGAAAAAAAGAAGAAAGAAGAAGAAGGAGAAACAGATCTGTGACCCCAATTGTAATCACTATGAACGATCTTACAAAGATGATCGATCAGAAGAAGAGTATCGACGTCATAATCCTGGACTTTACAAAGGCGTTTGATACCGTCCCACACCAACGCCTTATAAGTAAGCTGAAATATTACGGTATCAACGACATACTCATCTCGTGGATTTCCTCATTTCTCATTGGACGTTCACAGAAAGTGGTACTTGAGGGCCAGACATCATTACCAGTTACTGTTGAAAAAAAAAAAAAAAAAAAAAGAGGATTTAGCTTAGGATCTTGTCTAACAAATAAAGTCAAAATATCTGGCAAAAGTGCACAGTTTATATTTTTCATAATTTTTAGTTTGATTGTATAGTTTTTATTGGGACAGTCTGTAGTTCATAAAATCTTGATTACCAAAATTGCACCTAGAAAACATTTGTAAAGGTATAGCCAGACCGTTATCTCCTTATTGCACTTTATTCCGTTAGAGACAGCTTGTCACCCGGTTTTTTTTTTCTCTTGCATTCATTCTATGGTGGACGAGGAAAGCCGGAAAGTATGTACTCAAAAGTTTCGCGCTGATGGTAAACTATTATTCCCTTCCAAAACGAGTTATGGGCTGAGTAAACACGTCGCCAACCTGTACAACACGTTGTTGCCTGAGCTAAGAACACGTCGCCAACCTGTACAACGCGTTGTTACCTGAGTTAACAACACGTCGCTAACCTATATGATGCATTGTTAGATGAGTTAACAACTCGTCGCTAACCTGTACAACGCGTTGTTACCTGAGTAAACAACACGTCGCTAACCTGTACAAAAAAATGTAGCTAAAAACTACAGGCCTGTGTCCCTTACCAGTATTTGTTGCAAAGTTCTCGAACATGTGATACACAGCCAGATCATGAAACACCTTGATAAACATAAAATCTTGTGTGATAGTCAGCATGGTTTTAGGAAGAAACGATCCTGTGACAGCCAATTGGTCATCACTATGCACGATCTTACAAAGATGATCGATCAGAAGAAGAGTATCGACGTCATAATCCTGGACTTTACAAAGGCGTTTGATACCGTCCCACACCAACGCCTTATAAGTAAGCTGAAATATTACGGTATCAACGACATACTCATCTCGTGGATTTCCTCATTTCTCATTGGACGTTCACAGAAAGTGGTACTTGAGGGCCAGACATCATTACCAGTTACTGTTGACTCAGGAGTTCCCCAGGGGACTGTCCTCGGTCCCTTATTTTTTCTCCTATACATAAACGACCTACCAGAAATGATTACATCTACCACACGTCAGTTTGCAGATGATGCACTGGTGTATAGAGAAGTGACGTCACCATCAGACTCCAGAGCCCTTCAAAATGATTTGAACAGGTTAACAGAATGGCAAAACACCTGGCAGATGCAATTCAATCCCAGCAAATGCTACGTGATGCATATTTCCATGGCACGTAACCCCAAACATCAGAATTACTCATTATGTAACCAGGAACTTAATGTGGTTAAATCACATCCCTATCTAGGAGTGCACCTTCAAGACAACTTAAGCTGGAACACACATGTTGGTCATGTTACATCAAAAGCCAGCAGAATGCTTGGTCTTGTGAGACGAAACTTGCCAGCATGCCCTGAAAAATTAAAAGAAACAGCCTACAAAAGCATTGTCAGGCCACATACTGAATACGCCTGTGCCGCATGGGATCCATATCTGAAAAAGAACATCAAAGATATTGAAAGAATCCAACGGAGTGCAGCGAGATTTGTAAAGTCTAACTATGAGAGATCAAAAGGAACTTAACAAATCTGCTAAAAGAACTTGATTGGCAGGCACTAGAGGAGAGGAGGAAAAACATCAGACTTACTCTCATGTATAAAATCAACAATAATCTCATCGACATCCCCAGCGATTGCTACCTAGAACCAGCAACCCGACTTTCTCGTCATAAAAACTCCAAGAGTTACCAACACCACACAACTAGACTGAACTTGCACAAACAATCATTTTTCCCTCGAACAATACCTGAGTGGAATAGTTTGAATGAAGAAATAATTCAATCAAAGAGTCTTGACATCTTCAAGAACATCAAATACCAGTAACTGAACAGCAAACCCCCGCACAAGCTTGGCTGTTATACTCCAGATGGAGTCCTGCCAATATATGAGTTGAAGTTGAAGTTGACAACGCGTTGTTACCTGAGTAAACAACACGTCGCTAACCTGTACAACGCGATGTAACCTGAGTTAGCAACACGTCGCTAACATGTACAACGCGTTGTTACCTGACCTAAGAATGCGTCATTAACTTGCACAACGTGTTTGTCTCTGCTAAATCATTGTTGTGGCTTAAAGGCATAGTGTTATGCAATCTATAAGCATGGATGAGCATACACTGGAGTACAGCAGTACCTGATTGAGCTATCGTGCCCGCTTGTCCCTATTATCAATTTGATTTCAAATGGACGTCAAACGAAAAGAAAAAGAAGAATTATGCATTTTATTTTTAAAAAAAACAGAAGATTATACTAGAAAATGGGAATGAATCAATCGAGTTTTATTTATACTAGCCATTAGTCTTCGTATAATTTCTTTAAATTGTTATATTTTTATATCTGCACTATCTATTTCACATTGCCTAACATCATCCAACTAGTCCCTATGATCAGTCATATACTAGTAACGGCACAATATTCAACGTATTAGGGGAAAGCGTTCGATTTGAAATAATCGGTGTTTTTTTCGAATAAAAGAAAGGGCTTTAGCGAGGACAATTTTGCTGACATAAACTCGCTCAAACGAATTAGGAAAATTTAACCTACCGACAGAGGAATGGTTGTCAACCCTTCGGTTTGTTTCTCCTTCAAATCCCATTTGGTGCCAAATTATTTAATGCCAATGGCAATTTACTCTCCTTTTCAGCAAAAACAAACAAAACAAACATCCAAACAGAGAATAGGTAAGATACATGTGATCCCAACGTGATGGATAGGGGGTTGCAACAGCCACCTTCGAGAAAGAAGTACCAAATGCATTGCTGAAACAGGAAATATCACAGACACGTGCTTTTGTACCAATAGATAGCTATGTCCGCCACTCTTTCCATTGATACCAAATAAGTACCAACAGCCTAGCATGGCGTTCACAGAACTGTGGCAAAAACCTCGCTGCTAAAAAGATCAAATTCAAACATTTAGTTATACTTTCGAATTCAACCGATTGTATTGACTTACTGCCATTATTCTAATGGTAGCAAACGCAGAAAGTATTGTACAGTGACTCCGCTATGGAATTCTTTTTTACACGGTATCAACCTTTGCTGGGAGCCCTCAAATGGTCGTAGCAATATGAATGGGGCATGTACAGTTTTTGGGTTCGATACTTAAAAAAGCAATGGACTTGCAAGTGATAAATGCTGTTCATGTTACATCTTCATTTACTCTTATTGCTAGTTCGAGGCTCTACTTACAAATTGCGAACAGCGAAAAGGGTGATTACACCAGATTTTGAAGGAAAGATCCGAAGCCATATTCTTACACAAAGTATGTAATGTACGTATTTCTGGGAAGCACAGTTACGTGTTGGGTGGATATATAAAGGCAGTAAATCCGCGTTATTACTTAAACGTCAATACATGTATATTAAGTAAGAAATAAGGTAGATATGAAAGATTTCACAGCTGATTCCAGAAAAGATTTTGTCACCACATTCAGACCAAATAATGGAACTGAAACCCAGCTAACTGTGTAAATCCCATTGGAATGGGGTAAAATGGATTCAAGGCCACGAAAATCTTCATATCTACCTCATTTCTTCACCAAATTCCGTCATTTTTTCAGCATAGGAAGTCGAAAATATGCAGATCATGGGAACACATCAATACGTCACAGTTGAATTAACAGGTAAGGTAAGGGTCAAAAATTTTGTGTTTTTTTCATGCACAATTGATTGGATCACTTTGTATAGCATGCCCCTGGTGAATATAAATGGTTCTATTTTATTTCACTGAGATTCATGTCGTTTATTTGCTAAGGCCTCAATAAAATGATCTATACCGGTATCATTATAAGACTGTATCCAACATATGTTAAGTAAAAAACAAAGATATGGCTTCAAAATGTGAGGCTTCTAAAATTTTGAATGCGGACTAATTAAGTTGAGCTGTAAGTTTGAATTGCAGGTTAATTGATGTTGGTTTACGTTTTAATAACCATATCGGACATTGTATGAACAAATAAAATGATACAAAAAACATTCTTATCCTTAAACAGATGGTGTTTTAGAATCAACTACATGTTATGTTATGCTATCATTACGTCCATGATTTGTACTCTTAAGCACAAGGGACACGAAACAATGTAAGCAAACAAGAACGTCCCTACACATAACATGCAAATTGGTATAGGGAATACCCATTTATAAATATGCCTACAACTTTGTGGTAGTCTTTATGAATACAAAGCAACAATATTACGTAACCATGTACCATATTTACCGTATTTGGTTCGATATCATGGTGTGATAATACTAAATGTTGAAAAACGCGAAAAACGTCCAATATTGCAAGGAAGTTTTGGCACACACTTTTTTTCAAAGCCCTAGTCAAACCAGGGGGTTTTTCTATTGATGTCAATGAATGTTTTGATCTGGTTTCGTGTGGATTTTAAATTTGGCATGTGAAAAGTGAATTTTGGCAATTTTGAAAGAAACCTTTAAAAAGGCTAAAAAAAATCAAACGTCTTGCAAATATGTGCCAGACAGAAACCATAAATGACTTTGTATTCTTTAAATAACGGAACAAGGAAAATGTAATTATATTGTGATTAAAGGCTTCATTTTTTACAGAAAATTGTATTGTTGGATGCAAAGCACAGGAAAAGCACAGTTGAAAACAAAGAACAGAATGGACCTTACACCCAGTATACATACAAAAAGTACAAGAAACACCATGTATCACTGTTGTTGCAGGTTCAATACCAGTTACCTATGTACATGCGAAACATTGATACAGGACTTCCCTATGTCATTTTTGTAGTCTTCACATACGTACAAATAGTAGCTGTTTTGCTTGAGTCATAAAAATTTGATTACCAAAATTGCCACCTAGAAACATTTGTAAAGGTATAGCCAGACCGTTATCTCCTTATTGCACTTTATTCCGTTAGAGACAGCTTGTCACCCGGTTTTTTTCTCTTGCATTCATTCTATGGTGGACGAGGAAAGCCGGGAAAGTATTGTACAGAGTTACTCAAAAGTTCGGCGCTTGATGGTAAAACTATTATTCCCTTCCAAAACGAGTTATGGGCTGAGTAAACACGTCGCCAACCTGTACAACACGTTGTTGCGGATACGAACACGTCGCCAACCTGTACAACGCGTTGTTACCTGAGTTAACAACACGTCGTAACCTATAGATGATGTTTAGATGCAGTTAACAACTCGTCGCTTAACAGTACAACGCGTTTAACATGAGTAAACAACACGTCCGCTAACTGTACAAAAACAAATGTCGCTAAAAACTTACAGGCTGTTGTCTTACAGTATTTGTTGCAAAGGTTCTCGAACATGTGTTACACAGCCAGATCATGAAAACCTTTATAAACATAAATCTTGTGTGATAGTCAGCATGGTTTTAGGAAAGAAAGGAACGAAGAAAGAAAGAAAAAAAGAAGAAAGAAGAAGAAGGAGAAACAGATCTGTGACCCCAATTGTAATCACTATGAACGATCTTACAAAGATGATCGATCAGAGAAGAGTATCGGACGTCATAATCCTGGACTTCACAAAGGCGTTTGATACCGTACGACAACCAACGACCTTATAAGTAAGGCTGAAATATACGTATAACGACTACTTCATCTCGTGGATTTCCTACATTGCTAACTTGAGTTCACAGAAGGGGTTACTGAGGGCCAGACATCATTACCAGTTACTGTTGACTCAGGAGTTCCCCAGGGGACTGTCTCGGCACCTTTTCTTTCTCCTATACCATAAACGACTACCAGAAATGATTAATATGCCACAGTTCTGGTTTGCAGATGATTGCACTGGTGTATAGAGAAGTGAGTCACCATCAGCGACAGAGCCCTTCAAAATGATTTGAACAGGTTACAGAATGGCGAAACCCTGGCAGATGCAATTCAATCCCAGCAAATGCTACGTGATGCATATTTCCATGGCACGTAACCCCAAACATCAGAATTACTCATTATGTAACCAGGAATTAGTGTGGTTAAATCACATCCCTATCTAGGAGTGAACCTCAAGACCATCTTCTTAAGTGGTACACACTGTGTATGTTACATCAAAGCAGCAGAATGCTTGGTCTTGTGAGACGAAACTTGTAAGAAGCCCTGAAAAATTAAAAGAAAACAGCCTACAAAAGCCTTTGTCAGGCACATACTGAAATAAGCCTGTGCCGCATGGGATCCATATCTGAAAAAGAAACATCAAGAGATATTCAAAGAATTCAACGGAGTGCAGCGAGATTTGTAAAGTCTAACTATGAAGAGAATCAAAAAGGAACTAACAAATCTGCCTAAAAGGAACTTAGAATTGATTGCTACACCTAAGGAGAGAGGAAAAACACAGACTTACTATCATGTATAAGATCAACAATAATCTCATCGGACACCCCAGCGATTGCTACCTACACCAGCACGACGTTCTCGTCATTTAAAAACTCCCAAGAGCTACCAACACCACACAACTAGACTGAACTTGCACAAACCAATCATTTTTCCCTCGAACAATACCTAAGTGGAATAGTCTGAATGAAGAAATAATTCAATTCAAAAGAGTATTGAATCTTCAAAAACAAATCCAAAATAACGAACTGCAGGCCAACCCCCCGCACAGCTGGCTGTTATACTCCAGATGGAGTCCTGCCAATATATGAGTGAAGTTGAAGTGAAAATTAGGTGTTTATGAGTAAACAACACGTCGCTAACCTGAACAACGCGATGTAACCGGGGTTTTGTTTATCTTTAACCTCAGAGAGGTAGCAAATGCATTGATTATTACTTTCATCACATTTCCTAAACAATTCCACATAGTTTTTTTTTTTACCATGAAAATCATTCAAAACATTTCATTATTTCATATTTTAGTCACAGATGTAATTTTCATTAAAAAATGTCCATCTCATTTCATAACAACGGGTTTGATATAAATTCAATAGTTTTCATTTGACATTTACTAGTTATTCAAGTGCAATTATTTATCACAAGTTGATCGCATAAGACGTTTCATTTCACGGACTATTATTCCTCTAACATATCATCATCTTTACAAAAAAACACTGTTTCGATGTCAATGCTTATAAATTAATTATAAAGAAATAATTAATATTTAACATCTGCGTCATTTTTACTGAACCAGGGACATGGATCTGTGGACTATTTCCAACAAAACATTGCAAAATATTTCTAAAAAACAGTCCAAATGTGTTTTCAATATCGCCCACTCATTTGTGTCTACATGGTTTTGAATACTGTTTTCTTAGAGTGTTTTTCTAAATCAACTATTTTTGCATTCTATTCGAAATTAAATTGAAGATTGGCAGTAAACGTTTGGTTTAATTATATATTATTCTAAATTTATAAATGAATAAGTTGCCAAAATAACAAAACATTGACTAGATCAAATTCGTTCTCAATGTTCCATCCACATATTAGTTTTTGGTTAGGTAAACTCATATCAAAGAAAATGTTTCAAGGAACGGATACAGTGCCGAAATTGGGTTCCAAATATAATATTTTAGGACACGAATAAAGAAAAATGGTCATAATCTTTCAGTACATTTACAGAAGTCGCATTAATTCGATACAGAAGTTTCCATTTGTGTAGATTTGCCTTACAAGAATAAGGTTATAAAAAGAAGGATTGTATTGAAAATGAGCTATCTTGTTTTGAAATCTTTCTCTTAGTTTGAAATTGTGAAAGACGTCTTATACCAATTTTTTTCTTTCAATAAATTCCTTTCCAGTAGCTATACAATTCGGTTCCTTATTTGTATGGTTTAATATCCAGTAGTGTGTCTTCGAGCTAATTCGATATATCTATGACTTTACCACTGTTTGTGACAAAGGAGGTCGTTTTTACTTTTTTACCACCAGCTAGGTTGTTGTCTGACCTTTTCTTTCCACCTTTCTGGAATTGACCCGTAATCAATTTATGTAATTAACAACTATTGAAGGGAATTTAATTTTCCGTCAATTCTCTCAAATCTAAAAATCTATTTCAATAACAATATCGTTCAAATGACATTAAGTTGGCTTGTATCCAGTTGTAAAATAACACTTTACGTGTATCTTACGTTATCGTTTCCCCACAAAGTATCTTATGTGAAGGTTTGATTACTTTTACTTTGCAAATAGTTTACCTGATTGTTAGAAATCCTATATAAAAAGTTGGCATTTACCTTTTAAAATATCTTCCACGTCTTCACTTGTTACAATTAAGTTACAGTAAAAGTGGAACCCACCTAATGGGTCAAACCACTGTTTTACAATTCTTGTCTAATGATTCGCTTTCCTGATTATAACATAATCTAGTATCCATTTTATTTTGAGAGCACAAATTGTGATGTTCCAAGTTAACCATTTTAAACCTCCATACTCCATATAGCCTGTGAGTGTTTCTCTTTGGACATTCTCACTATTTGAACCCCAGAGAAATTAAATATTCTTTGTGTTGACTTATTTAATGACGTATCTGGAAAACATGTAGTGTGCTGATTATACAGTATTGTGGTGAAATAAAAACCCAATGTTTTTATAATTGTTATATTTACAAAAATATGTAACTTCAAGCTTTCCAACTATTAAAACAAATTTTTTTTCTTATCAAGTTTTGTTAATTTTACTCTCCAATTTGAGCTCTGCTGTAATTTTTTGGCTTTTCCAAATAAATACCGGAAGACTTTTATGTGGTTCATTAAACCTGAGTTAGCAACACTCGCAACATGTACAACGCGTTGTTACCTGACCTAAGAATTGCGTCATTAACCTGCACAAGTGTTTGTCATATGCTAAATCTTGTTGTGGCCTTAAAGCATAGTGTTATGCAATCTATAAGCATGGATTATGGAATAGGTACTTGATCCGGGGTTCTCAACTTGTTGGTATGTCCGGGGGTAGGTATGTTTGCACCGGATTTCAAAAATTGAGGCTCTGGAAGCTGATTTGAAACAGGTTTTCCGAAAATTTCTGAAAAATAGCTGCGATTTTCAATTTACAGTTGCTTTTGAGGTTGTTTGAAGAAAAAATTAGTACAATATGGCTTGACCATGAAAAGTAGGGTCTCTGGAAGTGAAATGGTTCTAAAATGTGTGTCACTGGAACTGAAATGAGGTGTATGGCGGCACATACCCCCATACCTACTCCAAGTATGAGAGCCCAAACCGGTGTACGACACACAAAGCTTTTATTATTTGTCTTAAAAATCAAGTCACGGCCACAAATGGCGGCCAAAACAGTTAGGCTCTTCCTATCTTTCTGTGGTGTATTTGTCCCAACTGTTTAGTGAATTATAACAAGTTATTCTACATTAGTTTTGGTGCAATTAACAAGAATGTAACAGTAATTAAGTTAATCATACGATTCCATTTGCTAAACTCTACTTTGTGTTTGTTGTTTGTTTGTTTGCTTTCTTTCTTCTCGTCTTTGATGATTCAATACCCTACACGTTACAACGGTGTTTAAGGGTGCACGGCAGGCGAATGGCTTTATTATTTTTCACAGGTAACTGAGGGAGAGGTGATTTGTCCTATACATGACAAAAATAGCGAAATGGTGAAGTTATTAATCACTTTTGACGCATACAAAAATAATTAATGTCCTTGAAATAAATAGCCTTGCGCACATGGCGTGAGGAATAATGGCATGAGTATCAGGACAACCAAATACAAAGTCCTTGATTTTAAATTATGAGAGCAAATATTGTTTGATGTAACTAAAGTTTCATATCCGACTAAAACTTTGCTAGAACAATCGCATCATACAGACCAGTTTCTATATATGAATCAGTACTCTACCTCAGAGAAAGGGGAGAGAGTGAAGGGCGGGAAGGGGGGACACTTTCTTATCCGTCCTCCCCCCCTTCTTCCCTGTCCGTCGGTTCCACCTCTCTATTTCCCCTCTATTTTCTTCTGCTTCACATACCCCTCCTCTGAACCTTTATCCTGATGCTCTGCCTATCCCTCCCTTCCTCTGCCTCCTCCCCAACTCCCCCCACGCTACCTTTTTCTCTCGCTATTATTTGACTGGTTTCTTCTGCCAGCTCACCCATCCCCCCCCCTTTTCCTTTATCCTCTCTCTTCTCGTCTTCGCGCGCTCCTTATGTCCATTTCTGCCTATTGTTCTTTGCCTCATTCCTCTCCTATTTTCTTCTCCACCTCCCTTCCCATTATGGTCTCTCCCTGTTCTTCGCCTTCTTCTGTAAACGGCCCCCTGTTCGATATATAATTGAATCAAAGTTACATGATTCAGATTTTGTATTCATATTTACACTGGGTCACCTAAACAAATAATCAATAGCTGCAGTGGCAAGTGTTTTTGTGGCGTAAAGATGAACAGGAACCACCATTTCTTTGATAATGCTAAACAGAATGATGTGCATTTAATGCGGTAGCAAATTTTAAGGCATTCGCGCAAGGCTCAAGATGACACACGACGTTAGCGTCTCAGAATGTGGCATGTGATATATTTTGGGAACCATTCATAATCTAGGTACTTACTTTCCATCGCTTCTCCCATGACTGTCACCTGGAGTAACTCTTCTTAAGAATCGTTTCACCTTAAAAGCTTGTTATGTAAGATTCAAAGAAACAACAAAATTTTAACGATCGTGATCGTGATTATTCAAGTGGCACGAGTTCTGGATTTTTATGGCGTACACTTGGTGTATTTTGCTTTTAGGATGAATTTGTATTTCACCAACATGTTATACTCAAATCGCGTTGATACGTTCGTCTCCCCCTGGAGTTTGGCTATTCCAAAAGTCAGAGAGGGAAAATTAAAGATTCAATGCACGTGCCACATACGGATATTTGGAGGACACTCGTATTTTACTCACTCAACCTCGCCACGAAATACCCCAATTTCTTCATTGTATTGAAAAACGGCAACATAGGGGATTTAAGGCCTAACATGGCTCAAAATAACATGATTAACGGAAAGTCCCTGGCGCCTCATTGATTTTCACCCACCAAGAATGGTACGGGGTAATGTAATCAGATGAAGCGAGTATAATAGTCAGGGGTTTCTTTTTTTTTCGATCAAACTCGACCGAACGATGCAATGATGCAGGTTCACTATGAATTTTTTTTTTTTTTCAATCCGTATCTCATGACGGGCAAACTGGAGACAACTTTCTTCAGAAGGTCATTCACGTTGAAGCCTGCGTCTCTGCGCATGGCAGTTGCGAGAATAGACCACATTAAAGAGGATTTAGCTCCCGATGATACTCATTGGACATGTTCATTGCGAACATCCTTTAGGGATTACAAACGCTTGAGAGAAAAGAGGGAGTGGTAGAAGGTTTTTAACTACAAAATTGCAAAACGTGTCATGAACTAAAGAGTTCATGTTTGTGTAAAAGCCATGGTGTAAAGTTCATATGACTGAAGAGAAGAGAATCCAATGTAAAATGGAGCCCATGACGATGCGGACAAGAAAGCCAAATAATGGGAATACAATTAATCTGTTTTAAACCTCCAGTATTCAGGGGGGACGGGTACCAGACAATCACGCCGGGGGGGAGAATTTCCAAGTCGTCCCAATGATTTCCTCCAACCAACAAGTTCTATGAGGGGGAACCAAATGCTCGCAATTGCGCGAAAATTTCGAGCATTTTACATTAATTTGGGCCAATTGGGGGTTCAATTTGATCACAAGTTCGAGACGAAAAGGCAAATATTTCTTACTTTCACATATTTCTGATTATTTCGACGCCAGGGAGAGTCCCCGTGTTCCCCTCTCCCCGGTCGTACGCACTGCCCAAAATGCCCAATTGTACCAGTGGCGGGTCTTTTTATACTCTCGGTATTTTTCCCGTGAGCTGGCCTAAAAGGGTTTCATGTTCACGACATTTTTAACGTCTTATTGCATAGTCTGTTATTTGTTTCTCAAAAATTATACCAGTAATCGGGCGTGTCTGTGGGATCGATCAGGTGAACTTGCTTTAGAATAATGCAGAAGTGTACGTGACAGAAACCCTTAAACCCAACAACCATCAGCGAGGTGTTATGATAGCATTACCTGTTGTTGGCACACTTTAAAATCTGTGTGATTCAATAATTGTGGTTACGACGGATGGCTCGACAATCTTGGGTACAGTACTGGTTCGATATAATTACTCCCCGATATTGTTCATTTTAAGAGTTCGTATCCATCATTAATTTACAAAACAGGTAATAAAACCAACCGAATACTGAATTAACGCTGCAACACGCGAGAAGACCCACTTTTCAATTAGTGATGCTAAGGGCACAAGAGTAAGTAAGGCTACCCAACCAACAGTTCAGCTAATGATTGTCGTTGAAAATGTTCAAGCTATGGTTTCATGAATGAAAATACTATCATTGATTTTTTATGTATACTTATAAATGCCATGACAATCTTTGCCATTGCCAATACTTAACCAACAATATATAACTTTCAATACCTTGGAATTCATATTCAAAGATAACCTGAAGTAGAAATGCACAATAAACATGCCGCATCAAAAGAACGTTTTATCCTCTAAGAGATGTCTTTTTTATACCATGCACCACTAACCTAAGTGAAAGACTTTGCCGTACCCAGTACAAATCGTAATATGGGTGAGCTGATGGCATCTCATCTAAGCTGACTGGAGAAACGGCCAACATAGAGCAGCACGTTTCACACGAATATATCGGGAAAGCTATAGGTCCTTGTAAGACAGATTGACCGCCATCCATAAACGATGATGAATGAAATTGGACCACACAAAAAAACAAACACGAACACAAAAACGATTGTACTACAATGCATTTTAATCTCAGGACACTGGTGGACAATCTCCACATGCATCGAAGTCAACCTAATAAGAACAAGGTCTTAAAACAGAGTGTTCCCTCTACATTTAATTCATCTTGTGGAGTACTTTAAGGAATCTACACAAGGTACAAGTATACTATGCTAAAAGGAATTATTTTAGTAGTGATTCAAATACCTACCATAAATCCACATAATACAAAACAGTAATAATAATATAAATCTATTATAGCAATGGCTTCAAAGAAACACAATGTCTGATACAAGACTTAAGGACTTGACATGTTTGGTGGGGCATTTTTTAAATTTCTGACATTTTCACTCGGTGGCAGACATCAAATTGTTTCCAAATAAGTACTAGGTTATTATCAGTACAGTATCTTTGACTATACAATGTCTTATAATACTTATCCTTGAACGTGTCCAATAAGAGTCAAATTTACAGTTAATATCAGTGAATTGAGCGCCGTAAATTCAGCCATCAATTCCCCATTCGTGCGTCTAATGACATAATCTAAGCAAGAATAAGCAAATCTAATTACAGTAACAAGCGACGCAAAATATAGAAGCCCACAATCAAACCTCTGTGGTTCTGATTAAGACGTCGTTGTAACGATCATTATAATTTTTATTTATGGACAAATTTACTTAATTCTGGAAGTTGACAAAAGCTAATGTATTAGACCATTGTATAACCCACATCGATCAAATTCACTTTTGGACTGTGAGCGTTAGTATTACTTTAGTGAACATCTATTATACTTAGTATACAGAAAGGAGCATTATGAACTCAATTTTTGGAATCACACATCTTATCTAAACACTAATGGCTGAAAATATGAGAGAAATATAAGAATGAAGGAGTTCATCACACGGATGCAAATGTTTTGAGTCAAACTTTTATAATAGTGTAGGATAAACCAAATTCAATAGAAATATATTAAAGGAATTAAAAACATGAGCGAAATCTTTACTAAAAACCCACCCACCCCCCATAAAACCCCCACGCGATATTTTAATTTGTTTTGTAAGTCGATTAATTTCGATGTTTAAATATTTCTAACAGTAAATTGACCTATCAAGTTTTCCAATATATCACTTTAAAATGTTCTTATAATGAAAGATAGATACACAATTCATGTACCAAGGTCTTGTACACGAAGACGAGAGTATATTAAATGTGTCCAGCACGCAATTTGTAACAAAAATTAGGTTTCCTTTTTTTTAAAATGAAATGCTGTCAAACTTGCGTACAATTAGATGTGGTTCTGTGTGGTTCAATCATGCTAATGTGAAAGAAGTTAATTAATGGAACAATGCACCTTTATAAAACGATGATGTAAAGGCAGGCAGGACGACTGCTGAGCTATTCGAACCGTCCATGGCATTCGTTACCGTCACGTAATAATCGCAAAATACAAATCATTATTGTTCAACATTGCGAAATAGGGGTATTGTTATATAGTTAGTGGGGGATAGTCCTTGTTTGGTTTTAAGTTGGCATTCATAGCGCAAGAGTTCGCACATTCTAGTTAATCTGAAATCAAGGACAACTCTACCACGAGATAATTCCAATGCCATGTGCATGACTTAGCAATTTTGACTTCAGAATTACGCCGAGAACTGAAAGAAACCTTGAATGAGGAAATACGCGATGTGTACAAAAATCACGAAAAAAAATCGTTATTTCCGTGCTTACACAAGGACATCGGAAGACCGCGTACGTTATTAAATAAATGTTAAATGAGTCACATAAATGCATTTCTCTGCAGCATATTACCTGAGGGATCTTAATCTTTCCGAATATATTAACATTAATTTATAGTAGCATTAAATGTCTAAATGTGCATTCGGAATTAAATTTTTTTAATATTTAAGTTATAAGTACTTTCATAGGTCATTCAAGTATTATGCGCATATTTTAAATTATATTCAAAATCGATTTAGCGAGGTCCAAAAGCGAACATTACAAAATTGTCACCAGCTCTATCAGACAAGGAGGCATGTATCAGTTTTCGACTTATGGGGCCTTTTAATATACAGTATAGGAAAGATAAAGCGGATAAATTGTGTAAATTGTCTTTGTTTAATTCATTTTATTTTGACCACACGATCACATGACTTTTCCATTAAAATTGCAAATTCTGTAGTCTTTGATTTTATTATTATCATATATTATTAATTTGCTCTTCAGTTTTGATATTTACATGCTTGTACAATTACATAATTTCTAATTTTACGTGCTTTCCTTGCGTCGTTTTCCTGCAAAAAAGCCAGGTTGAAAAAAAAACATAAAGATCAATCATGGCATGGAAAATACAACAGCTATATTGAAATTAAAATTAAATCCAAGATTTTGCATTTTAGTATAAAAATCTTTATTTTTCACGTACGTCATGTAGATTATTAAGGGGTATCATTTATTAGATGAAAGACGTGTCTTCACCGTTATTCTTAGCGTATTCACAAGTCTTGGTAATGGCTGTTGGTCGGCAGGTTGTCAGGATTATTAAACTGAGTGTGCTGAATATGGGCCGAGTGTATGCCATGATACGGACGTCTCCTAACATGGCCCATCAGATGATTGTACTGCTTGAATTAGAAAACATTGAAACATTTGAAACCTCTTTTCGTACCACATTACACACGCATATTTTTACATAAGCTTTAATTAATGTAATAGATCGCGAAAAAGGCGCATTTAAGAACTTCAAAACAAATCCCTGATATATACAGTAACAATTGTTGCAATCATTTCTGCAGTCGTTCTTACATTGAAAATATCCTAATTTAAATACCGAAGATAAACTTTCCTTATCAAAATAAATTGGTACTTTACTGATTGAAAATTTAATAACTCTAAGTCCAATACGGTATATATTAATCCACTCAAGAGAAGCCATTCTCCTTAGACAGGTATCTCTATTCCTTACAACTTGCGGTCAAGGTACGCGAGAGAGGTGGGATGTCTGTCGATTCTTAATTCTCAGAATTGATTCACTAATGTCGCGCGAGAGGGATAAGTAAGACTTTGACCATGGTGTGTTCTACTGGAAACAGATAACGGGTTGTTCGTTCTTGTTTGCCCTGTTCAGGAAGGTTCCTTGCTTCAGTTGTGTCTTCAAACACATCGCAAAATAAAGTATATCGATCCCAGACCTAGGACCGTTCCACGTAATTTTTAGAATGGGCACGAACAGGCTTATTTTCCGCTCTGATTACCCAAATTCACATACAAAAATAACGAGCTGGAGGACGCTGTTTTCGCACTCACCGAGGTAAAAGTTCCATATTAGTACATATTACAAACGTGCACGGACTACTGTGTTAAATTAAATGAGTCACCATAACTAAGCGTCCACCAGTGAGCTCGTCGATTCAAGATGGAAGTCCGACCTCTAGCCTTTAAACTCTAAAAGGTCCGTTCATATTCCACTGCACTGCTTGCTGTGCAGTAAAATTTTACTGACAACGGTTCCGTCACTTCGCGTGCCTCCGAATGATTGTAATGCAGGTCAACCAGGTCACTGCAGGTCACAGGTTGCAGTGAGTTGCAGTAAACTTGCGGAAATTTGGCATACTGCACCACTGACGGCACCCCACTGCATATTGAGGCTCGCCAGTTAAAATAATTTAAATTCGTTGCAGTCCTGCATTGATTGCAATACTGCAAGTGATTGCTGGTGACGATTTTTGGTAGGCTGACATTGCCAGCACTGCACTGCCCAATCGCCGTGAAAGTATGAAACGGACCTTACACTCTTGATCCATCCTACAGCATGAATTGTGTATCGTCCCAGTACTTGGTGGTGTAAAAATTGGTCATGAATACTGCGATACTCACCCAAACCAAGTCTGGTGGCCTGTCGATAGAGGAAATCAACTGCGGACGGTTCATTGCACATTGCACTGTCCCCACTCGCATTCACCAATGCGGCCTGGGTTTCCTCAATTGTACTGGTTGAAACATTGCAGCGTTTACAATACTTGGCTGGATGATGTTATGTTGAGGAACGTAGGTCCAGGCTTGTGGCGAGAGCACCCAAGGGAAAGTTGAGCCAACGTAGGTGTCCTTTATGTGTCGACCTAATTACATTTTCCCCCATCCACAGTTCTCTATCGGGTTGAGATCAGGTGTGTGATTTGGACTGGCCACACTGCAGTGTTAATATACCCCGCTCTGCGAGGAATCGGTTGTGTGACAATGCCAGTATTTGCGGAGTTGAATTGTCCGGCGTAAAGAGAAAGTCATCAAGTGCTCCTTCCATTCGAAGAACGTGTGGGCGAAGAAGAAACTTCTCAAACATATCGCTGAGCAGTCAGTCGTCCTTGTAAAGATTCCGCCAGTGCAGCATCTCTGCCCATGATCACACGTCCAACGTGGTATTGATTCTTACACCCTACAAAACGTCCCCTTTATGATTAGAATTTTTAGTTTTCGAGATATGGCCTCTCAAAGATTGCCGACCAATACGCAAACCACTCACTTTTGACCGATTTTTTTGAGTTTAGCGCTGTGGTTGTCCTTATTTAGATTTTGACCCGATGGAAAGCTATCAAAGTTCCCGACGGAACCTTAAAGTGACCTTTATAGAATCATATTTTGTAATTTACCTTTGCGATGGGGTGTTAAAAACCATTTTAATGTGAATTTAAAAACCGTATGATTATTTTAATAGGTTACCAGATGAATGAAAAATTGGTTTAGCCATGTGATGCAAGATGAGCAAAAACAACATACTTAAAAGACCGTTTTAAAATTTTACTCGATTTAGCCACTTTTCAGGGCATGCGGACCTTTTACGTGCTCAAAAATTTCTAAAAATCTGGCTCAGACTCAGACTACAAAAATAACATAAACAAGTTAAAACTATAAAAAAAAAATTATTTTTATAAAGTGGCCAAATATGGATTCTTCAGGACATCCCATGTTGAGATTTGCCTTTCAACAAAAAGTCGGGCGTTTTCCGACTGCATGTATCTGCATTTAGAAACTTGAAGAGCGTTAACACACTGAAACCACCCCCCCCCCCCGGACTAACTTAAGTGTAAGTAAAATAGGGGATGTTAAAGGAAAAATGAAAAGTGTTATATAAATAGTTCTTGAAAGAATCGTTTAGGACATGCCTTATATAATTACAACGATTGCGAGTGGGTTTAACAAAAAAAAAATAGAGAATAAAAATCATTGTTTAATTAAAAGTATGTACTGTAGCCTACTTAGCGATTTTGGGCGGAATATCCGTTGCTACTTGACAACCAGTATGTTGCGGCGTGTTTTTTTTAGCGTCTTTGAAGAGTTAAATAGTTGATTTGTTTGCCCATAAAGAGCAAATATGAAGAGAAACCCTAATAATTTTGGTTCGAGTAAACATTATAGTGTTTTAGAAAATAGCAAAAATATGATAAAAATACAAATAAACTGTTGATATGCTTGTACCACCCAAAAGCGGCTGGATAACGAGACTAGCCCCATGGCTTGCGCGCTTAAAGGGTGCACCACCACTATTACGCCTACCATAGGACGTTGTAAGAAAATTATGTGTCTATCTTGAGCTGTATCTCGACGTTACCTTGCATTTGCAGAAAATGAGAGTTGCGCAGTTTGTTTCGCAAGACTTCTTTTATAAAATATCCAAAATTGATTACAACCTTTTCCGGTTAAATTTTGAAATAGTTAGCGATTCGTCTGGGAGCTGTATAGTAATTTCGCTACTCAAAATTTTCCGCCCTGAAACCGGGGGGACAATGATGTCGTGTGTGTAATCTACCAGTAAAAAGCGAAATAAGCTTAAGGAGGCTAGGACATGTTAGCTCCGCACGCACTAGATCGGGCCACTGTTTCCAAGTTGGTTGATTTCAACAAAAAATGCTTGCGTGGCGTTCCGAGTGGGACTCGCGCGTAAAATCAGCCGCTGCGCCGTGCATGCGTTTATATGCGCAACTAAAACTATGGAAGCACGCGCGAGATGCCTGAGTGACGGTCAACCTAAAAAATGCCAGAGGAAATCAAACAACACCCTCTCCAGGGGGAAAAAAAAACGGGGGAAAAATAACCAAAAGGACTATGGATGAATAAATGGTCATTGGTGATGAGTTTTATATTTACACACGAGGCTTGCGAACGTAAGGGTACAATTGTACTGTTTTTTTTAAAAAAAAGAACTCTTTAATGGTAGGAGAGAATCCAATATTTTTATTGTTTTATATTGGCACTGTTATTCTAATTATATGTAAGGCTATGGGTAATAACACCCCTCCCAAAGTGACCAAAGATAGAATTTCAAATTACCTTTTTTAAAGAAGCCGGAAGATTATTTATTATATTATCTCAGGGTCTTCTAAGTATGTGTGCCGAATTGTACGTGCGAAATTGACCTGGAAGAATTTTCTGGTTTCCGGTAAGGATACGAGGGACAACACAGTGCCTATGGGCACCGCCGGATCGACTGTAAATTTGGAAATAAACCTTTCTCGAGGATGGTGCGATAAACAAAAAA
>JAMKCH010034751.1:0-14096 GCA_023653785.1 Ophioderma brevispina
GTCAGTATCACATCTCAATCATGTTCACCTACCTAAATTTGAGTTTGAACCCTAACTCAGCACTCACGAGACTGACAAAACCTGATGTTAATAATGCTGTACTTTGTAAACCATCTATATCTAATGTCAGCTAGGGGTAATGACACGCACTGAACCCTAACAGGAAGATTTTTATGTTAAAAATAACTTCACAATGCATTCGAGATTGATTTCTTTCTGTGTTTGATTCTTTCTTATAACGCTTTTAAAAACTAATCATTGCCCATAATTTAGCTGCTCGATGATACATTATAAGCATTTGTATTCACATCATCTCGTCGTTGACCAACATTATAGCCTTGAAATGTCATCGCCGCCTCTAAATGACTTTTCTACACTCTCCTATTCAACATAGTTTTAACACTTGACAAACTTCGCTATAAAGAGTCAGTAAATTCTAAATTAAAACACATAGAAAGAACATAAGAATGAGCGAAGTATCAAAATATTTAAACAAATATTTCATTACCATTTATAGAGAATACAATTTTAAAGTACACCAATTTGTTTTTCCTTTTTCTTCAAGGTCCACCTTTTTTTTATCCCAAACGGCGATATAAAGCCGCTGGCAAAACGTTAATAATCGTATGAGAAAAGTCACCGACAGTGATTGTCGAAAAGCAAAAGTGAGTATTGCATTTCGTAAACTTAAAATGTTATTTCTGATTCCCATCAACTATTTCCAGTTGCAGGGCTTAAATTTTTCATAATATAAGGTTTTTTCTAATAGAAATGTTGTTATAATCTATGACTTATTATTCTGCACAAGGGATTTTTATTTTTTCTACCAAAAGGCAAGTGGAACCACCTTACTTGGTATGTAGCTTAGCTTCAAACTGCCCAAAACGATATGTTATTAGAAATGTAGCCAAAGTCATATGAGCTTGAAATAATCAACAGAGTTTTGGGAAATTTGCAAAAATAGAAAGGGTCAGAACTAAAGCTTGGGAGCGTTAGAGGAACCAAAAAAGGATGGCATTGACCACAGTACATTGTACCTATACCACCAGACAATAGTAGTTGTACCCCTGGAGGGATATCCGCGTGATCAAAGACTGCCCTAATAGTTTGTTGAAAAAAAGTTAGTTAAAGACCGATTTTATTTTCAAGGTCAACTTTTGACCTTGAATGTCTTTTACTACTGTATCCTATTTCTCCATAAGTAATTCTTCAGATACCAATCAAACAAATATTGGGCCAATTAAAATCATACAAGTTTAAAACTTTACATACATGACTGCTTTGGAAGTATTACAGGTCCATGTCGGTGAAAATGAATTTTGCATCATGCAGTGGGGTAGCTAGGATTTTCATATTGGGGGAGGGGGGGGCTAGTGTCGCATCTCAACCGACAGAAAACGGGAAGGGTCCAGTGCTCCTGGTGGGGTCCAGGGCCGAGGCCCCCTGAAAATTTTGGGTTTGATATGCTTTAAGTGTCTTCTGAGGGCTAATTATTGCACGATTTGATAAAATTTACTTGTCGTACGCTGACCATTGAACTTTAAACCTATACTTTACCAGCAATCCGGCCTGCAAATGCCATGACCTGAGTTCTTCAGGTGAACTGATGGGCTCATCTCAAAAGACGAAATCAAATATTGGGGCACGCCGCCCCCCCCCCCCCCGCCAACATACACTTGATAGCCTGGTCAAGTTCCTATGTACCCATTTGTTCAGTTACCGAATTCTGGATTTCGCATAAGATCTAATACAATTTCTGTAAATGAATCGTGGCCAGAGGAACAAACTTACCGAGTACATTACGCGTTATGTGTAAGACATGGTGTACGTGCTAGCAGCTCATTCAGATGCTGCGTAATTACGCCCATAATGCGCTTGCTTCATGCGTACCAAGTGTCCCACAATGACCATGATTTATTAGCGAGAACTGTAATTAGAACCTGAATTATGCTTTCCCCTGTGATTCGTCAAGGCAACATTTCGTCCTTCATAGAACACCTTACGTCTTTTAACAGCACAAGCTTAAAGGAATTTTTTGCATGACTTTATCGGCACATATATAAAGAAATAGCCCTTAAAAGACGTTTCAGATGGATTTCATGGGTGATTGGAATATTTCTTGTGAAGAACACACCGTTTTCATGCTGTAGCAGTAGACGATTTAAGGAAGTCGCCATGTTTATTACTTACGTTATCACTTAGCCTCAAGTCGTGAACTTCGCTAACATCCTTTGTGTACTCATAAAAGGATGGAGCTTGTGGCAGACTGTCTGAAATTGCATATATAATATATTTTCGCTGGCTTCTGTTTCGGTATTGAGTGCGGCGTTGTAAATATATCACAGAGAATATAAAAAGATGGCCACTTCCATGATTGCTGTACAGTCGTGTACATTCGTCGGAATAAACTTTGGATTTTGTTTCAAAAGGAATACTCCAATGACCATGAAACCCATCTTATTTAGTGATATTTCATTATATGCCGATATATTCCTGCCAATAAATTCCTTTAAGCACATACAACTCGCCGGCAGTTTCGAAAAGAGTAGGATAAAACCACTGACGATGCCTTTTAGGTAATCACTATACTAAGTGTTGATAGGCTAAGGCCTATTGGACGCTTCCATAATAAACACCATCGCTCCGAGGTTCCGTTTTACAAAATGATATCATCATTGCAATATTATAGTATTGATTTTGAATCATTATGATCCTTTTGACGTTATTACTGGGTGATTGCTAAATTGATATGTTTTCCTCGTTTTTGTCCAAGCTAATAATATAAACATATTATGGTACATGTGGATTATGGTATGACGGTTACTTAAGCTAAGTACTCGTCACATTTTGAATCTGTATTATTTGCAGTTGAATAGTTAAAGCTGAGCAGGTTTTTCGGGTTCTCTGGATTGTGGCCTAAAGCAATGTTTAATTCACGCACACTTTGCACATAGATAAACACCGTTCCAAACAGGATGCAACAGCCGTTTTAAGGAAACGGTTATATATACGCCAGGGGAATGGAGGATTTCGGCGAAAAATTCACGTTTTCCCTTTGCTTCCGTCAAAAATTTCGCATTCCACCTATTTATTATTATATCACCATTTAAAAGTCATGTTTTACTGCCCTCTCCCTTAATGAATAGTTTTCAGTTCCCTCTCACTTGCGATTGTTTCGTATTTCCCCTTAACTCTGCATTTCCCCGCCCGTAAATGAAGAACCCCCCCCCATGTTTATCTTGCTTACCCAGTACATAATTGGTTGACACTACCTATATGTGGGATTTTGTTGCTTTCAAAATAGAGATTAAAAATTTCCTTTAATCCAGATTTGTTTTGCTGGATCTATGACTCTGTTAGTTGGCGATAAGGATCTTGTGCAGGGTTTGGAGGGTGGGGGGGGGGGGGGGGGGGTGGAGTGCGTGTGAGTTGCGTATTTTGTGTGCTATTCTTCTCTGTTGAGCGTATGTTTGTGTATCTATGTGCGTAAGCGAATACGTTCGTTTATGCTAAAAAAAGTTGCAATGTTAGTGAAATTTAAATTACCTTACGGTCCACCGCCGCAGCCGACGAATGCAAAAGTACAGTTGGATCTTTTTTATGACAGTGACGGACAACTGCTTTTATGGGCAGCACAGAATTTCTGAAAACTGAAGGACGGTTGTTGTATATTGTCTAACAAATAATAAAATCCCAGTCTTCTTACCACTACTCTTGTATTTATTGCTTCCTATCGCGTAACTAATAAAACGTAATTTCCTTTTTTGTTTAAGTTGCAATGTAATGTTGCAGTTGTAGATGTCACATTCCTTTCCTGTTTTTAAAGTTAGAAAACGAGGGACAAAATAAGGTTTTTCTACTGGGCAGGTGGATCGTCGACTTTTGCGACGATCGTCGTTTTTGGAAGGACTAATACAGATGTTTTCTGAATCTACACGCGCAGGCGCATAACATATCGTTACCATGGTTAAAAAGCTTTCCAAAGGAAGAATTTAACGAGCTGTTTTTTTTCATGATCTTTTCTTTGTCAGACACCATTTTCAACTGTACTTGTCCTTGACTTGGTTAAGGTGAGGTACCAGAAACATCTACTAGTGATATGCCTTGTCACCTCGGTTTGTATCCGCAAGGAAATTGTATGGTTTTCTGTCTTTAAAAAGGAAAAAGGAAATCCAACATGGCGCATAGTCTAATACACAACAGGTGTATATAGAAGACGCGTACTGTTATTTGAAAGAGACCACCATAGGGATGTGTATCATCAGAGTTGGCAAAGTATTGTAATGATTTGGTCGCTGATTTGGTCTACAACCAAGCGATCGATATCAAAGTTGATGATTCACCTGCTCAGTGTGAAGAAAGCCGTATGAGCATTTACGCAAGTGCAAGTAATAATAATACCCGACATTTATAAAGCGCCTTTTCCGAAGAGGATTCAAAGCGCTATTGCCTATTAGTGTTACGCTGCAATCAGGAAATCGGCACAATCATTTCGTTTCCGTCTAGACCGGCAGCGGCCAAGGCGCACATCCCTACCAGCACTTAGCTTGTAATATCCCCTAACAGATCCCAGATTTCGCTTGGGTCAACGAGAGCGATGAGTCATGTGGACTGTCTAGCGGAATTGAAGTACCGCATACTTGAATGATTACATAGCCTTAAGTTTACCTAGTGAAAGAATGGTCTTTCAAAACATTGGACTCTAAAACAAAATAGTGCTCCAAGAAAACTTTTAAACATTCTCAGTTAAATATAGACTCTAAGACCGGATGTTTAGATGTATGATAGATATTTCTTCTAAACGAAAAAAAATGAATGAAAGCAAACAAACCTGTGCAAAATGAAGTGTTTAAATATAAAAAAAGGTATAAGGAATCAGCAGAGTATGCCCACTAAAATGTGTAGGTTTTGTTCAAACCTTTATAGAGCACACACAAATATCGGTTTTGGTATTTCAATTACAGTTACTAGAAAATAAATGTACATTCAAGTGCTTTCTACAGCCTTTGAAAAATATCCAACATGGGCAAATTATTCAAAAAAGAGGGGGGAAAAAAGGCATAAAATACGTGTCACAGTAATGTAATAAACTGTACACATATCAAAATAAACGCTATGCAGCATTAACAACAGTTATTTAATGCCGATACAAATCGTTCGTCCAAGTTCTTTAAGGCGCGGAATGGCAGTAAATCTTACGCTATAAAAACATAAAAATATAAAGATTAGAACCATAACAAAAACTATCATTTGAACTCTTCAAGTTTTATGATGTTATCGTCTAGTAAGCTTTAATGTGCAGCACGAACACACAAATGCTCTTTATATAACCTTGTGACTTTGAGGGTTTTCGAAACAAACATTTGAAAATATTATGTCAATATTGAAGCGGTTTTAAAAAAAAACAGTATTTATTGTGGCTTATACTCTGTGGCTTAACTACTAGCCTTGATTCAGGAGTCTGCTAAGAACGACAAACTTGTTATTTTTCACACTGTATTGCATAATTAACATTTATCTCAATTATTTGAACATTGTGTTTTCAGGTATGAAACAGTGCTTTAGGCATTTTTAGGGCTACCCTGTCTAGAGAAATTAAACAAATAAAAAACAAACAATTGGTACACTGTCTGGTGCTATTGGCACACAGCTGGATCCCGGGTCCTACTAGTTTAGGTTTAAAACCACAAACACCTGTTGTGGTCAAGTGCAGTGGTTGTGCTACTCAGAGCAGTTGAACTTATTGAACTCGCTGTCGAAGCATGGAACATAGGTCAGGCGAAATTGGAGACCTCAAATTAGGTGTTTAATAGAGTGAAATTTTGCCATTTTTAGGGAGGCGGGTTACCATACTCTAAATTACATAGATTTAAAATAAATCCCAAATGATTGTGATTAGGAACCAATCCATTTTTAGATTAAAAATTAAATCTATTTTTTTAATATTCTTATTATTTTGTTGTTTTGTTAATTTTTAAATCTAAAAATGGATTGGTCCCTAATCACTATCTTTTGGGATTTATTTTAAATCCCTGTAATTTAGAGGGTATGCTCCACTTCTTTATATATGATACATATATCAGACGGGGTGAAACCAATGAAAGAAGTTGGTAGAGCGCCTTGATCAAGGCTACTATCTACAGCCTTCCTTGATTGACCTTGCTAAAGGAAATAGTACACAATTATTTTATTTTCTTATGTAACGGCACATGAAAGATCAACAGAGGGTTATCGAAATGTCATTAAGTATTATAAATCTATAACTCAAGAGCCAAATACACAAGGAACGGGTTGGATGACTTGTCGAAAATATTATCTCAAACAATGTGGTAAATAAGACTCACCCCGCAGGCCAATTAATGATATAGGCATTGGAGGATTTGAGCACAATGCTCCAAGTAATTGATCGAGCTATGAGTTTTTAAAAAAATTGTGCGAGTCGCGCAGCGGCGAGCACATTGTTTTTTAAAGTCTAGCGAGACAATTTATTACTTGGAGCATTGCGAGAAAACATCCTCCAATTTATCATTATTTTATGTTTGAAATCTTGACTGTACTCACCTTGTTGAGGTCTATCACTTCAGGAACTATCCAATTCAACGGGCAAATTGCTAAATTCCGATTCAACAGTGGCAACACAATGCCTCCAATACGATATACCAAGTTTGACAGTTAATTTCATTCATAACATCGACTTCGAACACCAACAATTCAGGAATGCGTAACCTATTTTACATCAATGTTGAGTCAAGGTTTTAGTGGTAATGATAGTTGATGGTTACGGTACACCGTGAAATTAAAACGACTGTTCTCGAACCCTTCGGCCTTACGGTCCTATCGTGGCGGTTACATGGTTTGCTGACACTGTCCAGCATTTGAGGTTCCTCCAGACTCCACACATTCGAGTTGAGAGTCAGTTAGAATTGGACTAAGTTCAGATTCTACTGGATTATGATCACCCGAGGCTCAGTCGGTTCAGCTGATGCAATTTTAGAATCAGTTGACGTACTAGATGTAGATGGAATTTCACTTGACATTGTGCTGGGTCAGTGGTGATTTCTTAGTCGAACTGCTTCTTGTCTTGTGTTTCCGCGAGAGAAAGAATGATATGGTATCAGACAACTTTTGCTTCTTTTGGATTGGCCGCCCAATGTATGTTTTGATGCTGCATTCATATTCGATGACCACTAACAGTACATATGTCCTTTGGAGCAAAATCCTCCTGCATCTAACACGGTGATGCATGTTACCTTATGCTATGGTTTTTGTATCGGCCGGACATCTGCAGATAAAGACCACTTTGACATGGAATTGAACCCCATGGGCGTTCACCAACCGGGCACTGGCTTTTTACTAGGTTTGTCACCCTTTTGGTAGTCCTAGGCAACGGTGTCTGACAAGCCTCACAAGTTAGGATTAAGCTTTGAGAGATACTTTTCGAAAGATTTGACTGGGCAGGGGTAGTTTGTTTTGGTTTTCATACATTCTACCAATATCAACTCGGCTTTTTCAAAGAGTCACCTCTGATCTTCTTTGTCATCTTATCTCTTGGACGATATACATAGCGTCCTGCCCTTACATCTTTTGCAATAGAACTTTCCTTGGTAAGCATGCGTATATTTTCACGACCATCTGCCAGATGTAAAGCTCAACTCAACAACAACTTTAATTTTATTTTGAAGTCCTTGCGTCAGGGATCTACATCTAACACAACACCAGACTCGTAGAGTTTGGATACATCATTTTTTCATCATCAATTGGGACGTAACTTGTTCTATCACCATAACCCTCTCGTTTGAGCTTGGCTTGATTGGCAGTGAAAGAAAAGGTTGGCTTCCGAAATGCACTGTCGGTGGAGAATATTGATGGCCTTACCAGAATTTTTCAGGTGGCGATTAAAGAAGCTCTGATTTGGATCCGGGATCCTGTCTTGTATGGTTTTCCATCCTCTCGGCTATCCCTCGACGTAGAATTGACTCAGTGCATCAGCTAATTGAGCAGTGGTCAAACTCTTCAAAATTCGTCGGCAATTTCTTGGCAGAAAGATAGGCTCTCAAAACATTTACCGCTCGGCCAGTCGATAATTGAGTGTTCTTACAGTCTTTTCTGTTTGATTATGGCGTCGAATTCTCCCTATTAATCGTCGGAAGCGGTTTGAACCATCAGCGAGAAGTGTATTTCGTTTCACTTCACGATCATCGCGATTCATAGGCGCCGCCATCTTTGGTTACACAAATTTGACAGCGATAGTCTGCTTCCGGGGCACGATCAATCGGGGTGTTGCTAACTTTAGTTTTGGTGCCCAATTGGGCGTTTTTTGTCATCTAACGTAGGTTTTTCTTTCAACAACGTAATACATTTCTGTTGCCTGTTGGCACAATGGGTGGTTTTGTATAACACCCAATTTAAAAGATCGTTGCATTTCATAGTCTGCAAATACAAAGACTCATAATCGTATACATGTGTTTACATTTCTGTTGCGCGTAATGAAATGAAAAGCCAATTAACAAAATAAATGGACGCGGAGCGCGGTACAATTATTGAGACAGTCCCATTCAATCTTTTATTGACATGTTTAGTGTGTACAAATGTATATAGGAAGAGTCTAAACATAAATAATGATATAAATTGGATTGATTTAGCCCATATTTATTGGTCGAGCTACATCTCTGACTTCCTTATCTGTATTTAATTGTACTTTTCAAAAATCACGGAGCGGCCCCTGACTTGTTTTAGAGGGAAATGCCGCTACCTCCTTTTTGGGGGTGATCATCAGGCTGGTACTTGGGTAGTCATTTTCCCGAAAAGACGTAGGCGTCACCCTATTATTTGGGCCTCATATGAGACAATAAAATGACAAAAGAAAAAAATATGGTAATATAAAAGACAGCTTACTTGAGAATTGTAATCAAATGATATGAAAGGGTAAGGACCGTATAACAATGTTATAACTTCTTATTTCAACAATCTTTCTACTGTAGTTGTTATCCCTTTCATTTTGGCTGTGATCACAAGGCCCCGGTATTGTGCATACAACCCATCACAAGAGAAAACAACTCCGTGGTAAATAGTTATATATGGATACATCCACTCAGAAGTGCGACATCAGGAAGTTCAAAAAGGATTTTTTTAACTAAATGTGTCGTAAGTTTCGTATACCCTCGAGCTGTTAGGTATTGTACAAGCGTATATTTCTTTTCCTAAATATAGAAAGTTTCCACTGTGTATCGTAATTACACAATCCTGTTCAGTATAGACCGTATTCAATAGCCAGCCATGTTGGTGGACAAGTTAGACCCATTCCAGTACTACAATACATTCACCTGTCAATGATCCTTGTGCAATCACTAAACATGGCATCGATTGACAGCTTAATGTAGTTCCACCAACATGTCTGGTGGATGAGGTCATATTGAATACGGTTTATAGCGGAGTGTACTATGAAATATAATGCGAAATCCTCTTACTCAGCTGAATAAATCCTGACACCACCACAGCCATTACCAATGACTTGTGGATACGCAATGAAGACTTAGATATAAGGCTAGATCCTTCCAATCCAATCAACTTATTCTTATTTCAACATTGTTTACGAAAAAATACACGTCTGTAATATTAGGTTATCCTTAAAGCTTCGTTTAAAATATGCATTTGCTTAATTTCTTATTAACAAGAACGAGCTAGTACAGGGTGTCTCAGAAAGAACGTTACCCTCCAGATACGGCCATTTTGGGTTATTTAATCAATTCTTATCCTTGTTTTATCTTTATATTATGAAAATATGTAGGGAAATAGTTATTGCTTGGTTAGTTTTTCACCGTTTTCTTTCTTGTTTTCACCATATGTTCAGAAAAGTACATATTTTCATAATATAACGCTAAAACAAGGATAAGAATTGATTAAGTAAGCAAAAATGGCCGTTTCTGGAGGGTAACGTTCTTTCTGAGACACCCTGTATAGACTATAAATCAATTACGATGAGTTTACTGCTCTGAAAACAAATGTATCTTTTCTCGATTTACAAAAACTGCGATTGAATTGAATTTAAAAGCCGAAACCGAAACCTCCTTTAACATGACATTTAATCGAACTTCAAAAAAAGAGTTTACACATGCCAACAATAATATCCAACAACAGGGCGCTTGCACAGGATATCAATAGCTTAACTTGGCAAGACCTGTCCTCCAGAACAACCCAAGTGTGCATAGAGTACAAAAGAACCACCTGCAGAAATATCTGAAATATTCAGGTGAACCAGGTACGTGTATTGTATTGTATTCTTCGCATGCTTGAATGATCTGGAGGGCAAACAAACGTCCATTCAATATAATCCATACCTTCCGTGATTCTGGATATCACACAAAAGATCAAACATGAAATGTTGGTTTTATTTTACATTTAAATGGGTGTATCATTATTTCGTTGATTGATTGTCAAAGGAGGTGTCGCCAAGTGGTGTTAGATTATATACTATACAGCTCAAGATAGCATCATGACCTTGGTATTCTCCAGTGCTATCGCAATGTAATTCTCGTGTCAGGTTTTAGTTTACAGTAAACAAACCATAGCCAAGTATTATCCATGTTCGTGTGTTTGAAACACTTTCCCGCTTCACTAATGTAAACGTCCATAGTTCTGTAAACATTTCATGTTTTGAATTGACATTTTATTTCTTTTTTTACAAACCATGGTAGCATAAACTGAGTCTACAATCTCTACCTGTTTCCTTGAGAAAATTGTTTGGAAGGCACGGCATGTCAGACTTTGATAATATAGCACTCTTAGCTTCGTTTACCAAAAAAATGTTCAAAACTCTAGCTTTTGTCGACTTTTTAACGAGTGACAACTTAACTTACACTGCAAATGAGACACTGAATCATTGATAACATACAACATGTGTTCTCAGTTTTACAGCACAGTTAACCTCAATGTGTCACAAACGTGCTTTCCCTTGCAAGTTTCTTTAAAACCGTAAGTCTCGTCTGGTATATGTCATTGACACAAAAGCACAGCGAAAGGCGATGATTTCATAGAGTTTAATAGTGTATCGGTACTTTAGCTGTTAGCAAATTTCCATCGTAGTTGATCGGTAATGGAGGCCCGATCTGATGTCAATATACGATGATCCTCTTATCTCAAAAAGCTGTTGAATGTTTTTCAGTGTTTCTGGGAAAAGTTACTGTAGAATTCAATTACAGCATGTTTCTTTTTTCTGAAACACATCGCAGCATTTGGGACAATCAATAGACTTTGTATACACAAAAAACTGTTGTTTCCCGAAAAAAATATGTGCCTGTATCATTTTAAAGACCACTTGCTGTCGGATTCCGATTGGTTAAAATTTCATATGATATGTGTCTATTTATGTTTATTGTTTACTTTTTAGACACTGAGTAAATTCGGTGTATTCTTGGTGCAAGGCTTGGATGGAAGAAATCAATCTCAATCAGCCTATACGGAATAAAGTTTGTAAACCACATTCAACTCTATTCATGTCAATACATATTGCTATTGATTATTTCTGAAATATTACTGAAATAACATGAAGGAGTAATTGAATTTTGTGTTACTTTCATCATCATTTAATATTTATTTTCATTTAAAGGTGCAACGAGAGATTTTGAGGCACCTAAATATTGTGTCATAATAGTAATTTCATATGGATTAGACAGTCAATAGATTTCTTACCTTGTATTTTGCTACAGAAATGTTTTAAACGAGACAGAAAGGCGATTTTGATTTGCTTAATTGTATTTCCAATGTAAAACATAGACTAAATTTCCGTATTTGCTACGAAATTAAACTTTCAAATTGTTTACCAAAGAAACTTTTCTCAGCTTAATCCTTTCAATAGGGATATTTTTTTATGAAAATCTTTACTTCAGGGCAACATCAGTAAGCTTTTGATTTTTTTTAGGGCACCTGATATGTAAAATCTCTCGTTGCACATTTTACGCGCAAGGTTTCCATATTTTTTTTAACAAAAATGATTTTTTAGATTTTCCGATTTTATTACGAACAGCTACTATTTTTCTCATTTTTTCTGATGAAATTCTGGGATAAAACTGTTTTGGTTCGGAATATATCGAGCGAAGAATTTGTCTCATTTTGGTCGATCAAATTAATATTACACACTTGAAACGGGCTGTCATATCAAAACGATTGAAATATATGCTTGAAAATTTCTCACGAGGTATCGAGGTCAAGGGTCATTCCAACAAGGTGACATTTCATAAATTTAATCCCCCCTCTAAATGGAATTTGAAATCATTACAGGTCATTGCAGAATCACTATATCGAAATTAGAACTATGCGTTGAATTATCAAAGAAAACCTTTTCCCTTTTGTCATTCAACCAGTCCTTTCAATGCTTTATTATAAACCAATTACAGGTCACCAAATTGAAAGGCTGGTCGATCATGATCGATGATAAATATGATTATTCACATCGGTCACTTACATTAATCTTTATCGTCGTAATGATAACGTAATCAAGCCGGCCACCGTAAAAAACAAAACACATTAAAACGGAAACAAGATATCAGTCTATCTCTGGAAACAAACCACTCGCTGTTTAAGTGCTGGCTGGGACTTAATCCACTTAAATCATCAGACCATGTGTTTATATTCTACCCATTCGTCTTATGGACAAGTAAATGAATTAACTCTTTTAGGACTTGCATGAGTATAGGGCCCTTTCACGGAAGGTAAATTATGATGAATGGACCTTCCAGTTCATCCAAGCATGCGAAGAAGACAGTGCATGCACCTGGTTCACTGAATATTTCAGCTATTTCTCCCTGGTGAAGCATTTGTTTACTCGCATGCTTGCATGTTCTGGAGGCAGGTCTGCCAAGTTAACCTATAGACCGTCGTGAAATCGCCCTCTAGGAACACTTCTATTTTTCAATTGTCAAAAACTATGCACCTCATGACCATATGGGAGGGGTTAGTTACCATCCATGAGGATTTCCCATTACCACAATACCTATTAATTAGTACCGCAGGACAGTCTTACAGCTTCGTCTTTCAATTGGTATCAAAATAGGTGCAAACATTCCCAAGTCAAAAGTACTGAAAAATAATGGATATTAGGTGGTGGAAAATACTGCGTGTGTACGGCGTGTGTGCGTGAGCGCGCGTGTGTACCCTCGCGAGTGTGTGTGCGTCCGTGGTATCTGTATTGTAGACCACATCTCTCACTCATTCAGATATAGCCTATATTTTTACTTTTTTACGTTTTATTAAAAAACCGCTAATTGGCATTCATTATGCTGATACATAGTGACGTACGTATTTATGATGCTCAGTATATGACTCCTAAGTATTTTGATGAAAATGCTTTTGTATTACACTTATTCTATCCATTTTCTTTATATTGTTTAAATGGAACCGCACAAGCGAATTAATTGATGCACAACACAGGAAAATGCCACTTCTAGGTACCTAATATGCAAACATCTTTTAACTCTCAAACGGAGAAGAAGAAAGAAACAAGCTTATCGAGACATTTCTTAAGATTTTGTCGTTCAAATGAAATGCCACATCACCCAAAATCTTGTCACTTACACGGGACGGGTATCAATTGCATTGCAACTTGCTTGCGAGGGGCGTATATCCGTTCGATCGCCCTAAGACATTGTTGAGTATTTGATGAGCCGATATTAAAAAAGGGTGGTGGACAATATTGCGGCGAGTGTTAATTTTATAGACACTAGAGCGTCGACTGCCGGGCTTTGTATAATTGGTATCTGTACTGGGCATCAAGATATCCAGAGGGCAATTGCGCTATGCTCCAAAATGCCACTCACATTTGCAAACCACGCCACTCGGTAACACCAAAACAAAATCGATGCTAAGTCGATGCCGGTCTAAGCTAATAGTAGCTTTGTTCACAGCCCACGTGAATTGAGCAATCTGCTCCAGACCTTGGTTCTCCTGGGTTTAGAAGCGTCTATTATCTTCTATATTTTATTTTATAAAGTTGAAGCACTGGAGGCCAGTCCTTCACAATATCATACAATATATACGTCTGGATTTGGTCCGCTCTTTAACCTTGTTGAAACGAGGGCCCTGGTTGTTATTATGTTTTTCTG
>JAMKCH010034752.1:0-19167 GCA_023653785.1 Ophioderma brevispina
CAATATTCTTATGGCCTCTCTAAAGTTAGGCCACCTTATGGCTTTTTTAACGCAGTCCTACCGAAGTCCGAATGTGTTAAGTCCGACAAGGCAGTAGTTGTTGACAACAAGACGGAAGGATATACTTCGTATGTAGGCCTACAAAATTTATATCATTTTTACTAGCTTATCTTATCTTAAAAATTTTAATCAAAACAGATTTGTCTCCATTCAATCTGAGAAATGTAGCGGAGTGGGAGACCAGTGCTCTTCATGTACTGAAGGAAGTACCTAAATAAAAACGAATATAAATAAATAAAAAATAATGATTGTATTATGGAAAGAAGTTGAAACAAACACATTGGAAGGACAATACTTTTTCTCGTGTTGTGTTTTTTTATTCATGATGCTAAGTATAATCTATATTTTACCCCTTTTTCTAAGGGAATTTGCTTACGTTTTAAAGACGCCCGGGTCAGGGGAGGTGTGTGTTGTGTGTGTGTGTGTGTGTGTGAGAGAGAGAGGGAGGGAAAGAGAGAGAGAGGGGGGTGGGGGGAGAGAGAGGCAGAGAGAGAGAGAGAGAGATTCTTTGATGCCGACTCAAGTCTGCATTTCGACATCGCGGCACCCCGCGCGACTCTGCTTGACCCCGTACCCAGATACTATTGATTGTAGAATAAGGTCAATCACCAAGTAGGCAGTCTGTAACTCTCGTACCCGCACACGCCTCGATCTTCAACCGCTTACTTGTTATCCTATCAAAGGACCTAGTTATAATATAAAAGGACGGTGAGTCAGGAATGAACGCTTTTTATAATCACGAGAATTCTTTATTGGACAATGTGTTTTATATCGTAACTCTGCATCGGGAATTGAGGCAAAACGACTGTTACTGATCATGCACCTGTTCGTGTGAAAAACCTTAGTGGAGTAAGCATTGTCTGTATATATATGAAGCGCATGTTCGGTCGTCACCCTGTCGTTATATGTCTGCTCCACGCCCCACTTTCCCTCCTCCATAATTAATTCTTGTCTCTCTCTACACACACTCGAGACCAGCAATTTGAGCAAATCATTTGATGTGCCGGTCTTCAAAAGCTTTCAACAAGCGAGTTGGCAATGTCGCAACATCTCTTGCATTACAGGTATGTGGATATGTTATTGTTTTGGTGGTCAGGTTTCAAAAGATGACAAGTCAAGATGTCAGTTTTTCAGCAAATATCGAACGTGACAGAAAGTGTATCAACAGTTATATGTATATAATAAACATAAAGATCATCTGTTGCTCTGTAATAAAGATGAAATGTGAGGGATTGATGATTATGCTAGGGAACCAGTAATGGACAACCGAAGGGTATGGTATTTGCTGGGCCCTGTATACAGACAAGTCACATATACCTCAAATTCCAAAAATGATACAAGTAAGGGGTGTGATAATAATATTACATAGGGTAAATATAACTAACAAAGAAAGAGGACAAACAAAAAAACCAATACTATCTAAGCTAAACAAAACACTTGAGGGGTACGGCGTGGACAAAAGCGCCAGACTTTTCAACATGTCTTGCCTGAGGGATGTAATAATATTTCATAATGAGGAGGAAGCAGAGAGTAGAAAGGGATAGTAGAGTGTGAAGAAAGAAGAAATGTTAAGGATAGAGATAGAAATGGGATGAAGAGAAAAAGGTCGAGGGAGAAATAAGGACCTGGGGAGAAATTTAAAAAGATTGTTCTGGTGGATGAAATGTTTTTTCGTTAAGTTTAAAAGTATTTTTGTTTTGGTAATTGTTGTGATGATTCTGGAAAGATCATCCAAAGCTTTGCGCCGTGATACTGAATAAAGTGCTTTCAGAGGAAGATTTCGGGAGGAGAAGATGAAGTTTGTCGAGCTTTGTCTGGTTGTTATAGTGTGAATTTTTTGTTCTGGTTGGGTTTAAAGTAATTGAAGTTCGGAGGTAAATGATTGTTGTGATGAGTCAACATGAAGAGCGCGGTTTGAGGTGCCTATTTATTAAGTGTTTCGTGAGGTGAAAATAATGGCCAATGCTGTTGAGTTTCTGGGGTGAGTTTGTGGATTAGTGCGAATGGCCCATTTCTGTTGTGATTGTTAGTATTGGTTGAGTCGTGAATGATAGTTGGGGACAGATGCCCAGCAGATGTTTACAGTAGCTAAGGGGGATGGAGAATGAGTGTGTTGTAAAGTGATTTTAGGTGTGTAGTCTGGAAGGTGGTGTAATCTGAGATGTACCAATTGCGTGGTGAGACGCTTTGAGTAGGACAGAGTTGAGTGTCATTCCATGTTAGTTTGTCGTCGATTGTGATGCCAAGACAATTGGTTGAGTGTACCTGGGAGATGTCTGGTTATCTATTGTTTAATGTTTGAGTTTGTGATTAGTGTTGTGTGTGTAGAGGAGAAACGCATGTACTAGTAGTTAGTTTTAAAACATTGAGAGAGAGAAGTTTGTTTAGCCCGAAACCAGTCCGTGATTTTTGCGAGTTCATGATTCATGTTGTTAAAAAGTGCTTACTGTTAGGGTTTGAAAGAAAAATGTTGTGTCAATCTGCAAATAAGATAGTTTTTAGTGTGTTAGAGAAGTTGGTGATGTCATTCAGGTAAATCATGAAAAGTGGGGGTCCAAGGATTGAGCCTGGTGGGACGGCAACTGTGATAGGTTTGATGGCTGATGCGGGGTTGGATGGAGTGTTGAACGTAGACTGAATGTGAGCGGTTAGTTAGGTAATCCTGAACCACTCCAAGCGACTCCACGGACACCGTAATGATAAAGCTTGTAAGAAGAAAGTTGCTGTGGTCAATTGGGTATCGAAGCCTTGGAGAGGATCAGAATACCCCTATGTTTTGGGGGTTAGTTTTCGTGCAAGGTTGTGAGGTTGTTGTTAGTTCAAGGAGTGCCATGTAAGTCGAGGGTTTGGGCCTAAAACCGTATTGTTCACGACAAGAGATTTGTGATTGTTGCATAATGTAAACAGACGTGTGCCACATGACTTTTTCAGTAGTTTTGACAAAGATGGAAGAACAGAATGGGCCTGTAATTTGCAATGTTAGGTGCATCTTTGTTTGTGTAAATGGGAATGGATTTGGCATTGCGATTTGAGGTGATTCTGGGAAAGTTCCGGTGAGAAGTGATTGGTTAAAGATGTGCATCAGGGGCGAAATGTTATCATATGATTTATTATCAATCCCCATGATATATCTTGTCGGTACCGGCACTTTTACCAGGTTTAAACAGGTGGCGAAGTTTGTGCATTTCATGCAACAGTAAATGGATTCAGGAAAATTGAAGGTGAATGGTTGTTTTTTGGTAGGTGTTTTTAATGGGTATTTGAAGGTGAGGGGAATTTTGTAGCTAAAGTTTTGGGCCCAGGTTGTGAAGTGATCGTTAAATGCGTGAGCTATGTCAAGCGGTGTCAGTTATCTGCTAGCTTATATTATGAGTGAAAAGGTCAGGGATTGTTGAGTGGATACCTTTTACCTGTTGTTAGAATGTCAAGGTTTTGGTGAGATCATTTTCGGAATTTGTTCTGTGTTGTGTTTTTCTAAGCAATACGAATAGGTGAGTTAATTGTTTTGTATTGTTTGTATTGTTTTTGGTGCTGATGTGTTTTCTTCAGTATGTTTATAGAGGCTGTGCTTGTGTTTGATTGACTTGGGAAATTGCTGGTGTCATCCAGGGCAAGTTATGGTTACGATTTTTAGGTTTATTTTGAAGCTTAAGGGGAAATGATTCGTGGTACTGTTTCGTATAAGTTGGTATGAAGTGGTTGTAAGCTATGTTAGGGTCATTTTCTGTGAGTATATGTTACCATGATTCAGTGTTGAGTCTACGGTAAATGTGGAATGTTGTGCTCTCTGTAATCAAGTGTAGTGATGTTGTTTTTGTTGGCATGCGTATGCTGACGTTGATGTGTAATGAGAATATGGGAAGGGAAGTGATCTGTAGTGTCAGTGACAATATCCCTGGTGTGGAGTCTGTGTCAGGCAGTGGATGAGTAGTAGTTGGGTTGATAATTTATCAAAGAGCGGGCCTGGTGTGTTCTGTATTATGCATAATTCTTGTGGGTCTGTTAATTTTAGGGATTAAAGAGTTTGCAAGGGTGGATGTGTTAATAAAGTCATTAATGTGTGGACTGGTGGAATAATTGAGAAGCTTGACATTTATAGTCACCGACACGACAATATAGACATCACGTTTGGTTCTATTTAGTTCAGTGAGAGCTGCTCAAAGCTATTGTTAAAATTTTGGATGGTGCTGTTCATGCAGTCTGTAAATAAATAACTCCGACAGTTATGTGTTTTGGGTCTATTTGGGTTGTTATGGTGGTTCCGATGAAAAGGGAG
The DNA here is from genome assembly GCA_023653785.1 of Ophioderma brevispina. Lineage (NCBI taxonomy): Eukaryota > Metazoa > Echinodermata > Ophiuroidea > Amphilepidida > Ophiodermatidae > Ophioderma > Ophioderma brevispina. The sequence continues at coordinate 4,337 of JAMKCH010034752.1, forward strand.
TCGAATTCTGGTTTGGTGTTGTGTCGATGATTTTGTATGAGAGGTGATTTTATGTAAGACAAACTCCCTTCCTCTGCCAGTGAGTGCTCCTGAATGTTACGTGTAGCCATTAAAGTGACGTGGTGGGGCGGTGGTGACTTCGGTATTAGACCATGTTCTGAAAATGCTAAGAAGAGAATGAGTGGTGGGCGGTTGATCAAGGTAGTATTGATTTCTTCATATGATTTTGTTGATTTACTAGGCAGTTGAAATGGATATGGGAATGAGTCGTTGCTTGATGGTTTTTATTAGTGTGTTGAAGCTTGTCGTCTGTGTTGAAACGGGAGTCAGAACCAGGATGTTGTGTGAGTGATGAAAGATGGGTGGTCAATGTGTGAGAGGGATGGGATCAAGTAAGTAATGGATTGATTACCACGAGGGAGGTGGGTTCAAGTTTGATATGGTCAATTTAGTGTTGGTGAAAATTCAATTAGTGATGCGCGCGAAAGTCTTCATAGTGAAGCTGAACCCAAAACAATCAAAAATGTAACAGGTTATCTTGCCTGTATTTACCTAAAAATGATTCTGATCTTTTACCATTTGGGATGAATTCCGTATTCTGCCACCACACCGTTCAACATGCCAGTTTTAGTCCGTGAGGGCTTCCGAAGTTCATAGGCGTGGTGGCCACTAAACTAAATCATTCCCCTGATTTTATCCGGCCGTCATTTACTCTGAGTTATATTGTGCACAATATGTGAAATACGACTGTACCAACATTTTCCTCGGATATTGGTTATATATTCGACGAAACGAGAACAGGACTCAGTGAGCCCACTTGGAGTAACGCTTTATTCCGTCAGAGAGTAAAATGTACGATCACGGAAATTTAAAGCGTGTAACAAATGCGGCGCCAGGAGTGAGTCCGTTTCGTTTGTTGAATTATATAAGCGAGATATTTCTTTTAATGTTAAGTGGGTTTTGGGTTTTAATGTTACAGATGTACTTTTAGACCTACCTGCATACTCTAACGGAGTAGCCGACCCTTGAAAAGTTAGCGGTTTACCCCTCCCCCGGTACAAACAAAACACAACCACCTTTTTGAAGGATAAATGAGATTTAAGAAATGATGGTTATGTTTGAAATATTTGTGTTTTTTGGCGGGATTGGGATGATTTCTAGGCCGACGGAAAAAGGCAATTTTGACGCCGCAAAATTAAGCGAAATTATTTTTTTTTTTAATTTTTAAAAGTAAAAATATTACAATCTAAGTGTATGGCACTTTTTGGTAGTGATATATAGGGTTTTCAATGCATGAAGGGTTCTGGTAATACTAGTTGTGGTGACGTGATACAAAGGATGTTTTTATTAAGGAAAAAAGGTGATTTTGAGGCTAAAATGGTAGACCCTTTATATATTGCATTAAAACGAATTATTATATAAAGGTCAGAGATTTATAGTATTGCCATCATGCATTAAAATTTGTTTGCTAAGGAATTAATATATCTTGCTTTGAAGATATACTCTGCAACACTTCCTACAAAGCTACGCAAAGGGTTGTGAGTTGCGCACGTTATGATGAAACTTAACTGTTATATTGTGATCTCAGATGGTTGGTTTACTTCTGCATTGAAGGTTTGCATTTTTGTTACACGCTTTCCTGTCCGTAGTTTCTTCGGCATACAAATTCTGGCGGGCCCTTGTTGTACCATCTCCATTTTATGTGTGAGTATTCTGGTATGGGGCTCCCATATGTGCTTGACTATTCCAGAAGGGGCCCCTAACTAAGGTTTTGTAAGCTGTTGATTTAAGGGGGCTAGGACACTATAGATCTGTCCGAAATTTTCCATTGAAACTCGGTATGAAAAAACTTCCGTCGATGGTAACCAATAATCCAAAAAAAAAAGGGGGGTAACCGACCTAGTTTTTCATATAAGATGCATTCAAAATACCTATTTTTGCCATTTTTGATCAAAAATTTGTACACAACCCTATGGAAATTTGATTTTTACGACAGGGACATTTTAATTACAAAAAAAAAAAATCCGCTCGAATTTTTTGATGGAATTTTAATAAAAGTTGCGCAACGAATAGTAAGCTTTTCGATTAAGAACAAAGGAAAAAAAGATGGGGTCACCGAACCACTTTTCTCAATGTCCCTGTAACAAATAGCACGTTTTTAGTGTTCAAAATTGTGAGAAAAATTGTCTACGCGCATTAGAGGGCGTCACGCACATAGGTTACGCGATAGCAACGCTTATACTCTCGCGCGAAGATTGTATCGATCTCGCATTTCATAAGTAAAAGGCAATACTTAGTATCCTATTAGGCCCTACTCTTAAATTTTGCCTTTTAAAATGGGATGACATCTCTGAAAAATCTGAGAAATATTTGGAAAAAATACACGTAAAAACAAGGAAAGGTATGCCGCCAACACTCTGTAGCGTAAGTTTATGGAAGTCGGAGTATTTTACTGGTCATACTCTGCCAACACAATACGGTAACTAATCGTTGTCATTTACTGTAAAATGCCACCGACGGGTGATCTTTTCAGAGAGCAAGAAAGTAACTCTCAATTTCAAACCAGGAATATTAGTAGTAATTAAGTGCAATTCCCGTAGTATTGTCTCTGAAACTTGACCTTTAATTTTAAGTCTTTTGAATTTAGTTGCGAGGAATGGGGGGACAGATGGAGGTATAGCGATGAGGGGGAAGGGGGTACTTTTTCAGATAGGGGATGTGCGGCCCAAATTCCGAACTTGGGAACATGGGACTTGATCTTAGTTTATTCTCAAAGTAGGTCCTTAGGAACTCAGTGAAATTTCAGAGAAATGGCAGGCCGAGGAACTAAAATTTGACTTAAAATTTAACTTTTAGGTAACAGTTTTACAAAGGGGGGCCTCAAGAACGGAATTATGCCCTCGCCTCTTACACATGTACAGATTGTTTTCTCCACACTATCGAGCTTATCGCCGCGCCGTGTACATGAGATTCAGAAAAGAAGTGCCCCCAATGTTTTTTCGAACGTGATTTTTGCAATTTGGAATGCTTCCATATATTAGATTCACACCTGAAGTGATAAGCCGACGGAACAACGCCGTCTTTATGTAATAATATGATGATTTAGTACTTCTTGTGAACCGACCAAAAAGTCAAAGCACGGTGTTCTATGGGACAATACGATAGTCATGCAACTTGCAAGTTCAAAACAAGGGTTGCATGTTGTCTTTTGGTACTTGTTTGTCCAATTAATTCCTTCGGAACTTTCGATAGGTGGTGTTACATTCGATCCTGTGCAATTTGAGAGAAATTGTATCCTAAAACAAATAATCTCCTCCTGTCACTTTAAATAGCGATTTTTCTACATCCGCACTTTCAAAATTAAAGGTGCATTTCATGATCCAAAGTTGTTATAGTGCACCATAAGGCTAATCCCCGATAAAAGGTTATTTCCAAATTGTAAAGGCGATCGGACGGTTGCCCCATATGCCAACATTTCATCCGTACACGGAAAAAAACAGGAAAAAAAATCCCTTCCAGAGAGTATTAGGTCAATTTCGCACGTAAAATTTGTCACACATACTTAGACCAGAACATAGAATTCCGGGGTTTTTAAAATGTGGTAATTCATTTAGTGAAATTCTATCTTTGGTTCAATTTGAAGAGGTGGTTGTGACACACGAGCAGGCCTACATGTTAATTAGAATAAACAGTGCATAGAAAACAATAAAAACAATATTGGATTCTATTCTACAATTAAAGTAGTCTTTTTTTCAAACTAAAACAAGTCCTTTTTTGTCAAACCTATACCAAATTCGCAAGCCTCATGGGGAAATAAAAACCTCTTCAACCATTATTCATCCAGGGTCCTTGATTAGTTTTCTAAGCAGTTCTTGGTATTTGGTTGACCGTCACGTTCAGGCATCACGCGCGTTCCATAGTGTTGACGCATGCACGGCGCAGCTATTGATTTTAAGCGCGAGTCCCATTCAGAACGCCACGCAAGCATTTTTGTTGGAAAATCCAACTTGGAACAGTTGCAGATCTGTGAGCGAGATAAACGTGTCCTAGCCTCCTTAGCTCAGTGCTACATGAGTCTAAGTTCTGCCGCCAAGGATTGAGAACTCTCTTGGCTTTGAGACAGAAAGGTTGGGACTTGGTCGTCCCAGTAGAATTTTTTTTGCTATGAAACTCCCAGTATGCGAATGCGAACGGTTCACTAAAGTTGTGACCAAGTTTGATGTATAAGATGATTGTAGATTCTAGAATGAGTAAGTTTAAGAACAGAGCATTTCTTGTGTTGAATTTTTTGCCATGTATTTTGCCATGATGTACATATCAAGGTCAGCCTGCAAACCGGAACATCAGTTGTTGGGGCATGGGTCGGTACCAAAACACAATCGGCGGCAAATAAACGAAACTCCGATGAGATATTTTCCGGGAAGTCGTTTATATATGCCAAGATCAGAAGTGGGCCGAGGACGGTGCTCTTGAGGACGCAAGATCTAACCTGCAACCGTTGTGAATGGCCACCATCCACACAAACTCTCTGCTTTCGATTGTCAGAAGTTCGAGAATCAAGAATGTGCTGAGTTTTTCCCTCCACAACTAGTTTTCCATCTGTTCAGTAATCTTTTGGGTGGGACACAGTCACTCCCCATGCCTCTGTTGTAACGTCCAGATTAATTGTAACAGTAAAAGGGGGGGGGGGGGGGGGGGGGTTGTTTTGTTTGACCCTAACGGTCACATGGTGATAAAATCAAACGGTAGAGATATTATATACTTTGTTCAATTTTTAATGATCAAGCTTGTAAAATGCACGTCTACTCTCAAAGATCAAGTATCATCTGCCAAGTTCAACTACTGCGATGAATCCACTCGAGAAACGCTTTTCGGGGCGCTAGACCTCCCCAAACACGGAGGCCAGAGGGCCTACGTCACATAACCCCGCTTTCTTCAAGCGAGTTCCACCGAGCTTAAGAGTGTTACTAAATTTAAGTAATTAGACAAAGACTAAACCAATTAATGTTGGTATGAATAAAAATGTTTTTTGCATCCTAAATCTAAAACAAAAGTTTGAAGGACACAAACTGCTCCACGGCTGATCCCAAGCCAACTGTGCTAAGGTAAGTTGGGTCAACAACTAGATCAATGGGGACGGCGATCACTGCCAAGGTTCTTGAGACAGCCACAAGGGTCCTTCCTGCATGTACAACCATTGAAGGCAAAATACAGAGGCTTGCCAAGCTGCACGAGCAAAGTCCAAAATTGTTGAAAATGCAACTTCAGTACTAATTTGGAAAAAATTCAAAAAAACACTCAATTGAAAAAAGACATGCCCAAAATCACACATTTGTTGATCAATGAACATTGACTTAGGTCATAACTTATCTTCTACCGTACCCTTTTCATGTCACAATTATTACCACATCTTAAAGGGTAATCACTGAAATCAAAATCTGCAAAAATGTTGGTTTAGCTTTAGTATTAAGGAATCACAAAAAATTCTGAAAAACATTCATTTCAACTTGCACTAAGAACACTGGGAATTGCGACGCGCGGTTTACATTAGATGTATGTATTACACACGTGCGTACAAGTTGGACGAGGCGACTGCCTCAGGTTCGTGGTTCGCTGCCGAGACATCAGCGGACGACACACTGTGCAGCATGAACCTGATTTCATGGGTTAGCCACTCCCATGCGCGCACGAAATCGTTCGTAAAGTACAGCTGGAAATGAATTTGACACAAAAGTGGGGGAAAGTTTTGGAACCATTTGACTAAGTGATTTAATAACCACCCTTTAATTATGAACAGTTTTCAAATATAAAGGAAAAACTGTGAAAGCTCTATAAAATTTGCAAAAATCACAAACCACGTCCTGGTTCGCTTTTGATTTGACAGCTTGCGCAGGGGCAAAACGATTTCCTGCATTTGAAAATCGATTTACACAGAAAATGGATAACGTGGCAAATGTGGACTGCTAAAAATGAATGACATTTTCACAAGTCTCTAAATCAATTGCCTCTTTCCAAACAAATAGGGGACAATACCAAAAGTGTGACAACTTGTGAGTTACCTTCAGTTTGGTCGCTTCGTACAAATGCCAACTTTTACACAGAAGACTATCATTTGTGAGCACGCACTTTGTGGCTTCGTACAGATGACATTTCAAGACATTTCACTGTGGCAGCAAATTTATTACTATCTCGTACAGTGAGAAAAGACAATACTCGGTACGTTAGCGCAGAGCTATGGAAAATGTCATGAAATTTCTACAAAATTTACAGTGAACACTTTACTGAAAGTTTCAGAAACCCTACAGCCCGGTGTAGAAGTAACCATTGTCCGGCGTACTCATCCGGGAACAATGGTGAACAATAGGGCAATCGATTCAGTTGACTCTTTACGCAACATTAGTTTCACGCTTTATTCCGTTATCGTCAGCTATCGTCTATGGAGCCCCGGACTATGGCTCCCACCGGACTATATCTGCTTTCACACCGGCCCTACAGCTGTCATGTACCTCGAACATTTAAACGGTAAGACTGACGTGAAAAAAAAATTCATCTCACCGACTAAATTTCCTGGGAGCTCAGTATTATCTCATATATCTCACAATACCATGTTTCACTCGTTACATGACATTTCAGTAACAAAATACCTAGATTTCATCGCATTTTATTTGCAACCATATCGCGACAAATACAATAACGCACTGTTTAAAAATAAAACTTGTAAAAAGCAGGCATTTGACTGGCACTGGGGACTCACTACATGACAGAACGTAAAATAATGGCGCCGTAAAAAATACGAAACCATTGAATGGAACGTAAAATAACGCCGTAAACGGTCCGTAAACCCTGTAACAGTCAGCTTCGACGTTGTTCGTGGTTTGTGACTTGTTTAAAATATTAAAATTATTTTAAAAGTTATACCAATCCTCAACCAAATTTTACTGTAGTTATGGCATCATACAAACGTTGTATTTAAGTTACCACGTGGTTGTAAAAAAGTTATATTCAGGCAAACAATTTTGAGAAAAAAGGGGCAATAAACAATGGGAGAAACGTTGAAGAATAAAGATTTAAACAGTTTTTATACTTTGTTTTTTTATATGGTAATATACACCATTCGAGTCACCAATTCATCATCATATTGAAGAAAATCAACACATGTACCTTACATAGATTCGACCCGGGCCTTAAGATTACAAGTCCTAAACCTTATCACAAACATTCATGACTTTAATGATAGCAGATGCTAATATTAGTGTGTGTACTTACTTTTTAGGGGCGGCCTAACGGGCGCCCCTTTAGCTGGCTTTGGAAATGTTCCGGCGGGTCCGCGTAAGTAAAGGGGATGCGGCCCGTAGTGATTGCGTGCCTTACTTTTCCGTGTTTGCGAGCACCGAAGTACCGACAAAAAAGTTCACATTTTCTCGTTAGGTTCTAAAGGTTCAGACCCATTTGAGGGATGTTCTCGTAATTAATCAAAATTTCTGACCCTCTGATGCAAAAATTATCCATAGAAACCCCTTCGTTTTCCGGAGATAACGTTAGTACTAATATAATGTCTTTCAGAGTATGGGGACAAAAGGGACTACACACTTCCGGACCGCTGTAGGAAACTGTAACCAAATTGAGGATTTCTACGTTACATCACATATAGTTAATACGGATGTTCCAAATATGTGGAAAAATCTATGAGGGAGTTGCTCGAGATTACCGATGACCTAAAAAATAATTTCTTTCGGCATAGATTTAATCAAGTAGAAGTTACACCTTTTTAGTCAACCTAACAAAAATGACAAAATCAAAAAATATTTTTCAAAACACTCATAATGGATACTCCACGTAACACGCCAATGGGTCCTGCAAGTGTGACCTCGAGGGGGGGTGGGGGGGTTGGTTGGTCTACGGACACTTGTGATCACTTGAGAGATTAAGTTACATGTGGCCCAGCGGTCAAGGCGCCGATCTCATGTTAGGACTATATTCCTCCCGTTGGTCCTGGGTTCGAATAGGTCAAGGACGTGTGATTTTGCATTGTTGTGATTAGTGTGTTCTTGTCTGAGCGTTGTTCCCAAGAAAGATGTGCCGTTGTTTTGCTTTTGTTCTCCCTTTCCCCCTTTACCCTTTTCTTTTTTTAACAACCTACACAGCTTAAATTGAATACGGAAGTTGGGAATAAGTAGGCCAAAATGAAACATAATAATAATGAAATGACAAAATTAGAACGGAAACAAAAGAAAATAAATTTAAAATATATAAAATACAAAATAAAAAATTCAAAAGATTAACCAATGAACAATGAGTGAAAAAACCCCCCCCCCCCCCCCCCCCCCCGCAACCGCTAAATTACAAACTACAAAGAAAGACACAGAACAAATAAGATTTTAAAAGAAAAACAATATTAACTTAAATTAATTAAAAAACACATAAAATAATAGAATGCAAATTAAATAAATTAATACCAAAGTTAATGAACAAACGTAAACGTGAAAAATAATAACAACATGCAACTAAATGAAAATACACCAATAAACAAAGTACTAAATAAAAATGAACTAAGAAATAAAATCTTTAAAATAATAAAAAAAGAACGTGGATAAACTAATAATAATAAAACAAAGGGACGTTTTTTTTCATTATGCCTTATCAGATCGGTATCGTGACCATCGAATTTATATTGTATTGATTAATTTTTGGTAATAGTGCGAAGGATGGGTGGGTCCGTGTGCATGAGAGGTGCCCTAAATTACTCTTCAAGCCAATGGACTAGACCTCAGACCTACCAAAAAGTGAGGGGTAGACTTTTGCTACCCCGGCACTTTTTTCGCTAGAGGGAGTTTTCAAAAATGCCGCCAAAATGGCCATTTAACACCAGTGTTTTCCTATATTTGTTGATGCCAAACGTATAGAGCGGGTCACATTCACCATTTAAGGTATTCCTAATGGAGGGCGCGTGTAAAAAATGGCCGCCAAATGCGACTTAACACCTTGTGATGATGTTTTAATAGCATAAAGGGGTGAAAATGGCCAGTTTTTCCATTATTTGTGAGTTACTTATTCAGTTCTAAGAAAGTTGCGGTTTCATTTCTCTTTTTCTTCCGGTTAATTTTACGATTTTCATAGCAAACAATTTTGAGAAAAAAGGGCAATAACAATGGGAAAACTGAAGAAATAAAATTTTAAACCCGTTTATATACTTTTGTTTTATATGGTTATACCATTCATGTGTCAACCAATTAATCATCATATATAAGAAACTCAACACATGTACCTTACATAGATTCGAACACCGTGCTTCAAGTTACACGTCCTACCTTATCCACTAACACCTTCATGACTTTAATGATAGCAGAATTGCTAATATATGTGTGTGACTACTTTTTTTTAGGGGCGCCTCCGGGCGCACCTATTAGCTTGGCTTGAACTTTCCGGCGTCCGGTAAGTACAAGGGATGCGTCCCTAGCGATTGCTTGCCTTACTTTTCCGTGTTTGCGAGCACCGAAGTACCCGACAAAACGTTTTCAATTTCCTCGGTAGGTTCTATAGGTTCAGACCAAAGCAAAACTAGTAACGGACGGACCCCTATATGCAAAAATCTCCATAGAACCCTTCATTTTCCGGAGAAACGTTTATTACTATATAATTCGTTTCAGAGGTCTGTGACCCGACTATACACACTTTCCGGACCGCCTGTAGGATACTGTAGCCAAATTGGGGATTCTTACTTATACATCACGATAAATGTTACATAGCGGATGTTTCAAATATGGTGGGAACATATATTAGTAGTTGCTCGAGATTACCCGATGCCCTAAAAAGTACTTCTTTCGGCATATATTTAATCAAAAGAAGTCTCCATTTCTCCTTGCGAAATTTAAGGAATTTTTTAAAACACTGTATAATGGATTCCTCCACGTAACCGCCATCTTGGGTCATGTCCATTGTGACCATCGAGCGGTCTTTCCGACACCTTTGTGATCATGAGGCAGTAAGTACTATGTGTCCGCAGCGGTCTAACGGCGCCCGACTCTCCATGCATTAGGCCGATATTCTCCCGTTTTGGGTCCCTGGGTTCGAACGTCATGAAGTTGTTTTCATTGGTGTTATTTCTTTGTTCTTGTCTGAGCCGTTGTTACCAGGAAAGATGTCCGTTGTTTTTGCCTTTTTTTTCTTCCTCCCTTTTTCCCCCTTTTTTTTTTTCCTTTTTTAAACAACCTACACATCTTAAATTGAATCACGAAGTTGGGAAGAAGTAGGCCAAAATGAAATAATAATAATGAACTGACACAATTAGAACGGACCAAAAGAAAATTTAAACATATTAAAATCGCAAATAAAAAATTCAAAGAATTAACAATTGAACACTGAGTGGAAAAAAGCAAAACGCTAAATTTGACAAATAAAAAAGACAAGACATAACAAATCGATTTTAAAAGAAAAACATATTAACTTAAAAGGAAAAACACATAAATAATATATCAAATTAAATAAATAAATAACAAAAGTTAATGAAAAAAAGTAAATGTTAAAAAAATATAACAATGCAACAAATAAACTAACAACAACACCAATAAAACAAAGTACTAAACTAAAATGAACTATAAAATAAAAATCTTTAAAATAATAAACAATAAAGTATCCAACTAATAATAATAAAACAAAATTACAAGGGAAACAAAAGAAATAATTAAATATCAATAAAATACAAAATTTTGTATTTAAATTACAAAAAGAATGAACAATTGAACAATGATGATAAATTTAGAAAACGCTAAATGACAAATAAAAAGAAAGACGGAAACAATAAGAATTTAAAGAAAAATTTTTTTCAATATTAAATTAAATTAATTAAAAATACATAAAAATAATATAATCAATTAAATAAAAAGCAAAACATTAAGGCCAATGGAATTGGTTTGTTAGTTTTCCAGGTTTGACTGTTCGAAAAAAGAGGAGGTCACTATTTCATTATTCATTATTTGCAAGATTTCATATAAATGTTTGCGTCATTGATATTAAGATGGTGTCTAAACCTGATTCCATATATCTAAACAACCAGACTTTATAACAGTTTGCATACTTTTAAGGAGTTTGGAAAGCATATTCGGGAACTACGGGGGTAACTAAGGCAACTTGCCAAGACTCGGTTGTTAAGCAGAATCTTACAATTATCGCGTTGCTTTTCAACGCAAAATTTATAACTGCGAGGATTTTACGCGAGCAAAGTGTACGCACGCTAGGCGTTTTGGTTGAACAATCGCGCGGTTTCACGTTGAGCCGCCAAAAACAACAAAATAATATTCACACACATTTTTAACAGTTTCGTCATTATTTTTATCGGCCCGGTATAATGCCTCTTCTCCGAGCCGATGTAATGTTTGCAAATTGAATATGTATTTTTGACTCTAAAGGGAATTCCGTGTTGGGAACAGCGATCCGACAAAGCCTACTCACAATAATTAAGACCTACTGTATTTTTTGGCTAATTTTTACCGAGTGTTGTTTAAATAGATAAGACTACTAATGAAGGCAGCGACCTTCACTATAAAAAAATAAATAAAATTGTTCGTTTTAAATATTTAAAATATGAAAAACCTGGCATTAAACTGTTTTTACTTACAAGGATTGAAAAACTTAAATACTAATGTACGAAAATCATTATTCAAATGACGCTTGATTCCTAATACAATACTGTGAATATGACACAAATTTGAAAATCAAACAGAAGATATCAAGCATGTAGAAACGTCTTAATTTGTAGTGCCTTATATTCACTTTTTTCACTAAAAAATTAAAAAAAAAAATGACAAATTATGAACAGGAAAAGGAAGAAAGAGAAAAGATCGACGTTAATTGAAAATAAAGTAGATATATAAATTTTACATTTCAATTATAAAACAAAAAATGAGTCCGAAAACACGAAACAGAAATTATGTAAGTTTTTTAAAGGGCCTAACTGTGCAAAGATATATATATCAAATTTTGAAAATTGAAATGCTGGCACACCACACGGATAAACCGCTTCTGTGACCACACCTTTTATGTCCCCACTTGATCTGAATCGTAAACGTAAAATAACGATAATCAAAATGCGATATAAAAGTGAGTAATAGCCAATAGCGCGTCTTAGCGGTGACAAACCAAAATCCATCACGCTCGTGATTTCCCACCGATCTGCGTATCCGTTTGCTCCTCTGAACGTGTATGACGCAAAGTTTAGCGCAATTGCTTACGCGAAATTCCCAAATTTACCGTTTTTTACTGTGTATCATTTTTGTAATTTAACAAGTAAACGAAACCACATTTTTTTATTTCGGTATTTGACAAACTCTCTCCGGGCTAAACTATGTGAAAACAAAATTTCTATAGACGATTTTTACTTTATTGAATAATTTGTGTCGACAGTTTTGTTATTTCTCCATAGTACCCCTACAGTAAAACTGTCAAAAAATACCTTTTTTGGATGGAGAATTTTTCTCACAATAAAAGTAAGACGGGGAACCCACCCATTTTTTATTTTAAAAATGTTAATAAAAAAAGAAAAATTAAAAAAAAAAAAAAAAAAAAAATATAAGAATTCTATAGTCTGTCATTCTACTCTCGCTCCAAACCCCTTAAATAGTTCCTTCAAAAAAATCGCCACAATTTTCAAGATAATATTGTTAAGCTCGATCGCAGATTATGATCAGGATCATTGGTAGGGATATCTAAATTGTCATTATTAACCACTCATAAACCCCCTCAGCCACAAATTTGTTTAACATGATCATAAACGAAAGCGCCTGATATTTGAGAAGCTGAAAGTTATGATCTGTATTTAAGATTTGCAAAAATATGACCTTTTCCACCACAATAATGGAAAAGTTTTGACAAAATTGAAATCGGGTGGGCGGGAACTGGAAACTAAATATCCCATTCCATTGGCCTAATAACAAGTTAATAAACAAAAATATTTTTTTTTTTTTTAATTATATCAAAATGCAACTAAAATAAAATAATGAACTTGAGCAAAAATACGAACAACGTTAGTAAGTAATTTTTTTATACTTATTTCAAACAACATTTGTACATAAAAAGTGGCAATAACACTTCGCGAATTGTGTCTATAATCGTTCTTTCTTACAAAAGCAATTTCCCATCCACATAGCACCACCCAAACAAGGCTCAGTCCTTGGGGCGCCCCTTTCCTTTTAAAGGATTTTTTATTTCAAATTAAACTAAATACAAAAGGAGGAAAAGATTTTTTAAAACTATTTTTAAAAATGATAGGGAAAATAAGATTTTGCTTATTTAACACATTTTATAGGTAAAACGATTTTCATAGTTCGTATTCTTACATTAAAAACAAGTAAGTTACAAAAGAACGTAATATTACGGAACATATAATCACGGTCAGCGTATAAATACTAACTTTTTTTTTTCAAAATGTGTAGTATTATTTTTTAGCCACTGTTTATTTACATTTTTCTGCTTCCAAATTGTAATTTTATGTTAGGTATATGTAATAAAGCGTGAAGATTATTCAATAATTGTGGTTTATCGTAATTTAAAAGGTAAAGTCTGGTAAAATTAGGAACATTTTTAACAGTGCGCCAGCTTTTAAACAAAAGTTCCCAAAAGCGCTGCACGCGTGTACATCTTTGTGTACAGCTAAAATGACAACAAATATATTGACGACAGTTCATTAACTACAATCTTACATTACTGATTCTGATTGAACTGATGAGTAGAAATTAACCAGAATGTTCAGTGACATTTTAAATAGAGTACTAATGTTCACTTTTCTTTCAATTTAAACTGCCATTCATGTCCTTGCAGCTACAGTCCTGCTTCAAAATGATTCCAAACACGTATGCGAGTTGCAAGCCTTCACAACGCGTTGTGAGCTTCACAACGCGTTGTAAACTTCACAACGCGTTGGAAAGGCAATAAGGGTCATAACGTATTGCCGCAACGCGTTGTGAAGGTTTGCAACGCGTTGTGAAGGTCGCAACGCGTTGTGAGATTTATATTTTTGAAATACGTCACAGAAATTCATGGTTTTGATTGGTCGACACCGCAACGCGTTGTCGAAATTGCGCAACGCGTTGTGGCTTTCTCACAACGCGTTGCGGCAATACGTTATGACCCTTATGGCTTGTGGTCCTTCGCAACGCGTTGTGAAGCTCGCAACGCGTTGTGAAGGTTTGCAACGCGTTGCAAAGTATTTAGCAACGCGTTGTGGGTCTATTTTTGAAATACGTCACAGGAATTCATGATTTTGATTGGCCTACACTGCAACGTGTTGCCGAAATGTCGCAACGCGTTGCCGAAATGTCGCAACGCGTTGCTACTTTCTCGCAACGCGTTGCGGCAATACGTTATGGCCTTTATGGCTTGCGATAGGCGGCGGACAAGATGACGTCTTGGTTTTTCCGCTCACGTCATTTTGTCCGTAAAGTTCACTCGCCGAAGTAACTCGTTGATGAAGCAGAAAGTAAACTTCAAAGCGCTGAAATTACATTGTCCTTGTGATGACACACCGTTCAGAAAACATCTTTTTCCTCAGGTACCGGAATTTTACCACGGATCTGCACCAGATGTAACGTTTGGGTGTTTGTTTGCCCTAACGTCACATGGGGAATAACTCAAACGGTAGAGAATATTATCAAATACTTTGTTCAACTTTTAATGATCAAGCTTGTAAATGCACGTCTACTTCTCAAGAAGATCCAAGATCATCTGCCAAGTTCAACTAGAATTTCGCGGTTCTCGGCTTTCGCTTTTCCGGAGGGGATTGGTTTGGTTCCTTCCGGAACCTTATTCAGGCGTCTTTGGCGATGGGGGGGGGGGGGGGG
>JAMKCH010034753.1:0-15937 GCA_023653785.1 Ophioderma brevispina
CCTTTGTGTTTTAATATCAGTGCGTACGATCCCAAATAATCATGTAATCATCACATTTGATTGATTAAATGTTTATGGAAAACTTAAAAGTTGGGCTACACAGACAATTAAAACTGGATGTCTTTATCCCATATCAATGTCCCTATCTGTTTTGGGGTATGTTATTTTTTATGTGTAAAATTATCATCTCTGTTCCTTCTTCCAATGGCCTAACTATCATTTGAGAGCAATTGAAGAAATTTCAATATTTTGTGAAATGTGCAGTGCCCTTAAAGACCTTTTTTAAGTTTCCACCTTTTCCCGTGGTGGTGGTGGTGGTGGGGTGGGGGGTGGGGCACTCAAGATAGACCCCCCCCTCTTTTTCAACTTTTTTTTTGTACATAATGAAACCCGCTTTAGTGCTGCCTGTCTTAACCTTGTACCCAATAACCCAACCCCCTTTTTTTAAAATCTTCAGATACTCAATACCCACCTATTTTTTCACAAGTTTTCATAAAAGTATCCACTTTTAAACAATTTTACAAACATCCAAATTCAAAATTTCACAGCTAACGTGCACAGTTTGAACAATTTCATAATTTCATGGCATTTGAACTCTGGAAGAGTTGCACTTTCCTATTTGAACTTCAGGTAATTTTACCACCTCAATGGCCCCCGTTTTAAGTTCATACTGAATGAACATCCCTTTTATTCAGGCTGTGTACTGAATGACCCTTATTTTTGGTACCTATTTTATATGAACGCCCCTACTTTCACCTGATGGCCGAGAAACATAACCGTCACTTCAGATACACCCAGTGCACAACCCCCCCCCCCCCCCGGACCTTTTAGACTGAAGATCATGACCTTGAACATTTTCATAGCAAATCAAGACTCGTTTGATATCACGGTAAAAGATCGTGTAACTAAAATGCTGCCATCACTATTAAAGAACATACTGGAGTCAAGTACGTATTTGACTTGTCATTAGAACTTAATAAGTTTCTGACAAGAATTTTTAGTTCTAACATATTATTCGACTGATGCCGTCATTGTTACAAAGTTGTCACCATCCTTGTGTAAAGGTTTTAAGGTGCAACTAATTCACCCATGTTGGTGCTTTACTTCACAAGCTCTTAAATCAGGTTCAGGTAGTACCCCCCCTTTAAAAAAATCAATATTAGCGGTAAAGGGTTTTCATACATTTTAATAAAAAATCAAACCAAATTTATTACCTGACCTTTAATGTGACTTGAAATTTTTCTTGAAGAGGTGCATACTTGTATCGTATTAAAAAGGTATTTTTATCAAAAATCGGGTAGTGTTCCCCTTTAAAAAACAAGAATTTCATTTCGCAACGCAACCACCACTTTCCACCAACTATCAATTTTGCATGCAGCAGATTTATACTCCATCACCCTCGAATTGGACCGCAAACACCTCCAGATCTTTTAGTATATCTTTATTAGGGTTTCCACATTAAATTTGAGCCTTTTAGGCTTGATGGATTCCCCTAGTAATACTGATCGAAAATCATGCCGATATACTTTTTGTACTCAGGTGTTTTAAAGCTTGAAAGGTTAAAAGATATACAACGGATTCTTTCAGAGTTTACTGACCGGTCCTTAGTTTATCAATCAAACAATTCCTGGCACAAATTCCAAATGAAGTTTTAGTTGGACCGTTATTTCTACAGTGTGTCATCTGTGTTTGTTGCAGGGCCTGGAATACTGTGAACAAAAAAAACGACCCGTTCCATAACGTAACAAAGGCGACACTAAACTTGGTCTTGTAAATGTGTCTTGGATTTGTACATGTTTCTCATACTAAATGATCTATGTCTCCCGATTTGTCCCAATTTTGAGACGTATTTTTAGCATATTACATTCTCCTTTACGTCTGCGTGCCTAGGTTGAGATGGTCTATATAAAAGACCCACCGTGTAAGGCATTTATTAGCACATGTCTTTTGAGGCCCAGTTTCTAAGACACGTCTTATTTTTATGGTATTAAAGTTGTGACTTACCTTACCAGTCTCACAGGCGTTCATTATAATCGCCACGTGCCTTATATTAAGTCTCTAGGCTAGGTTGGTCTTTGGTTTATAATGTTCTGTTTATAATGTTCAAAGACAAGTGAGTATGCGAGACACCACAGCTAAGCTTTTTGTAATTTTTGCACTTCGGGTGGGCGGGCTGGGTGTAATGGGCTCATCCACTCGCCTTTCACCACTGCGGCCCGGGTTCAATCCCCTGCGGTGACTGTGTCGTACGTCACTTTGGTGCCCGATCCATACATACCCGTCCCTTCGCAGGGGTTTCTCCGAGAACTCGGTTTCCTCCTGCATTTAAAATCGAACTTCTCCGTACCTTCCTTTTCGTTCGACAATTTACTGCGTTGTGTGTAGCGCCAAAGGCGGCTTCAACAGCGGCCCCTGAGTCCGCTGTCGGTGGAATTGTCGCGCGTCATAAAAATTTATTATTATATGATTGTTATTATTATTTTTTTTTCACAGAGACATTTATTATCCATATCAACATCATACATATACTATATACTAGATGAAATGGTAACCATAACTCATACATACAAATATTATGTTCTAATCGGCACATAATTGTGAGAAATTTTATGCCATTTTTTTTTTGTTAAAATTTGACATATTGTTGCTATTTTTTGTATAAAAGATTTTTCCAAGGAGAAATACGTTTTTACAAATCTTTTCTTGAAGATTTGAAAAAGTGGAGTTTTTTTCTTTTCATTTTTTCATCTTATAAATATTGAAACACGGCAAAGTATACTGATTACGTTTTAAAAAAGGCACTCCTTTCCTGTTTGCTTACACAGCAACACAAATAGATAAAGGTCATTATCCAAAACAATGGGAAGATTTAAAGTATCTTTTATCCACTTAATTTCTTTATCCCCCAGATGCTTAAGTTATATCGCCTTACACACTAACTGTATAAGTGTTTCTTCTTTTCTTTCTTCTTCTTTCTTACAAAAGTACATAGACCTCGAATATCTTTAAAACCAACTTCATCAAATGGGAATTTACTCCCCGAATCCGACAATGCGCTAGTCGAAAATTGAATCATCTCAATTTAGTATCAAAGGTGTGCATTTGAAAGGATTTGGATAAATCATTGAAGCATTTCTTCACAAATTTTCTTACAACTTTTTGGAAGGAGATTAAATGTCATAAACTTCGCGTCTTGATCCTTTCTTGTCAAGACGAAGAATCGAGTTGAATGGCTTGAAAGGATGAGCAATCTGAACATTCGCCCCTATTGTTAAGTATGCAATTGCAATAGTTTAAATTATAGATTTAATAACCGCTCCATACTCCAGGAAATTGGTCTGAATATTAAATTTTCCTATAAAATCTTTACCGATAAAAAACACCGATATCATCAAGGAGAATTTACACCCATGGACGGTAATTTTCTTTTCTTTCCAACCAATATATTATCGTTATCCCATAAAGAATCCTTTTAAAATCAGTATTAATTTTAGAGGTGGGTGGCACTCAACTATCTTACACAACACCATGCAACAAAAACGTCCTTCCAAAATTGATTTGGTTTTCTGTAATTTTTAAAAAGAATTTAGGATTTCGAAAGAACCTCCCTTCAATATCGAGATATGAGAGATATTGGTTAATAATTAAATAAATTTGCCCAATCTGAACTTTGATTACTTGGTAAAGTCTGCGGATCCATACATTTTAAGCATAATAAGGAATTGAATATCTTCATACGTAGATTACGTACACCCCCATCGCTCATAGTCCTGAATCATTTGATTTCTAGTAACCCAATCAGTACCTTTCCAGATAAAGTTATATAATAGTCTACTCAAATTAGAATTAGAATATCAGTTTGGATAGCAAAAGCCTTTACAATGGGTAACCTACCAAGAACTGTGAATTTCTTTTTATGACCAATGAGTAATGATTTGTTTAATTGAGTCTATAACTCAATTACTTCTTATCCATAGTACTTAAAGGTGCACAAGAGATTTTGAAGCAGCACCCACATATTGTGTCATAATAGTAGGTTTATATAGATTAGGCACTCAGTATAATTCTTACCTTGTTTTTTGGCTACAGAAATATCGTACAAGAGAGAAAAAAAGGTGAATTTTGATGTTTCCTATATTTCAATGTAAAACTAGGCTGAATTTCGTATTTGCTCCTATCTACGAAATTAGAAACTTTCAACATTTTTGTACCAAAAACATTCCTCAGCTTATCCTTTCAGATGGGGATAGTTTTAAAATGAAGCCTTTACATCAGGACAAAAATCCGTACTTTCTATTTTTAAGGGACACCTATATGTGAAATCTCCTACGATTGCCCTTTAAGGTTGGTGTGAGAAAACTATTTCCAAGAGTTTTTAAATTATCTTCGCCATTATTTCCTTGTTTGTTCTATTATTATTTTATTATTATATCACTATATCCTACGCTAGGGCGATATTCTCTTTTGTTATGTAAAGATTTTCGACATAGGGGCTAATTTTTTTTTTTTCCGCCTTAACGTTTCCTTTGTTTGCGCTTTAAATTCCTTCAAAAGATATAATATTAATTTATGCAAATAAGGAGAAATCTCATTGGCGAACACGAAACATGAATTTTAATAATCGCATAATAATCAAGGCTTCATTAATAGCCAATGAATTATTAAATTTTCGCCCTATGGTTCAATCTAGGAACATATATATTATGATTATTAATGTAACAACGAAGATAGATTTTCACTTTGGTGCAGCAATGGGATTTTCCTTTGGTGCGCGTTGGGCAGAATTATTTGTCAATTTTGTCAGTTTAAACGTTCTTTTTATTACGGTCATTTTAAACAGTTAGTTTTACCATCGGCAATCCTAAATCTTAAACACAATGTTACAATCGATTTAATATAGGCAACATAATGTAGAATACCATGGGCCCTTATCAATTAAACCATGGTGACCGATTGAAATGTATAATGAATTGAAATGAATAGTGCCAATTAGGTCGACCGCATCTGCACACTCAATATAGCCCAAATGTTTCTTCTTCATTATGAATGGCCCACTATGCCGTAGCAAATGTAAAAAATTAAACTTTGAATGTAATTTCTTTAATAAATTATCGGTGTCTTTAATTGTGTTGCCTTCTGTAATTCTTTAACTGTTCCCGACTTTGGAAACAAAGCTTGTAACGTGCTGCTGTTTTCATTCATCCAGGTTTTAATTTTATTTTCGTATAACCTTTCTTACCCCATTAACCTTTAAAAGTGTTGGCATTTTGTATATACCTGTATTACACAGCGCATGCACTGTGGGACTATTATAGAAACCGTCGCTCCTGACACAAAACACGAATATTGAAAATATTTTCTCCCCCCCGAAGAATATGTTTTGAAATATAACCACAAAACATTAATTTTCAAGTTAGAGGACCATTGCCTTTATTCACACCAACAAAATGAATTTCATATTGTCATCTAGGCTGTGCATAAAGTTAGTAGTATTCTTGGAGAGGTTTTCATTTTTCGTCGAAGTCAGACGTGTTTTTCTTTTCTCTCCGTCTTTAGTTGGCTTTATTATGTGGGTTGTTTGTATTGCCATTGTGGTATTGAGATGGTAAGTTGGCTGTAGTTCATTCAACCATACACGGCGTTCTTTTTTATTTCCCCCCAATTTATTGCCTTTTTCAACGAGTGTTTTACATATAATGTACTGAATCTGCCGGTGTTTTTGGTTGTAGTTTTTTTTTTGGAAAAGCGTAGTTGTTACCACATGAGGACATGGCTCGCGAGCGCAATGGACCATGTGGATTCACAAGCAAAAATATCCTTGTGTCGATGATTCATTTGTGTCGGAGTGAATCAGGTGCCGGTCTTTGTTATAGATGATGCATGATGATGATTATTGCACGATGGTGGCTTTAATATTGATTTGATGGTACTACTCATTTAAGGCATGATAAGTAGGGCACAAGATTCACAAAGCACACATGAGTTTGCGACACCTTTAACAAACACTTGGTGGGTCACTTTGGTGCTAACAAGAAAGCAGAGTACAAAGAAAAGAAAGAAGACGGGGATCAGGGAGTAGATAGTGAGGACGGGGAGGTTACAAATGAAGCTGACAGAATCCCTAGCTACTCATGATGATGTTTGATGCGAATGAGACCCAAAGAGGTCCGAGAGTAGTCATATTACCTTGATGATTGTTAACTGAGACCAAGGTGAGAGCCCAATAAAAAGAGCGCAAAGTTGTTGATACTATTGGTCCGAATTGGTACAGAGTGTTAGTAGTAAAAGCTCAAATGGGTTTGGTGGTCAAACTGTTTTCGCCAGCTCAGGCTTCCAAAAAAATCAAGAAATTGATACATTGGGGAGTGGTATGTTAAAGAGAGAGTATCCAAAAAAGTGAGGTCCAATGTAAAGGCGTCATTAGTGGGATTCCGATTGATGTTAATGATCAGGAATTGTTGGATGATTGTAAATCTCATGGGTTTGGCGGTGAGAAGATTGAATAGGAAGGTGGATGGAAAGGGGGGAAAAATCTTTGTCAGTGTGTCTTTACCTTTTCAGGAAGTATCTCCCGCCAGAGATCATGATTGGTTTTGACAAATGTTCAATGTAAAACCTTATTTGGTATCAGTTATCCGATGTGTCAAATGACCAACGGTTGGGGGTTCACATGGTTCTACTTGTAACGGTAGCGAACGTTGTGTTAGGGCGGGGGGGGTCCTCATGGTTTTATAAGTGCCTGTGTGACGATGCTAAAGGTTGTAGAGGTGGGCGGGAGCATTCGGCTGCATATGAAGGGTGTGAATTTATTAAGAAAGCAAAGGTCCACAAAAATCCAAATGTAGTGAAGCTAAACATGGTATATTCTTGCTTGATGCTGCTAAGAATGTGAAGAGGCCACTATGTAGCTCCATCTATCATTCCAAGAATGTCAGAAATTCTGTCACCAGGAGAAGTAAGGTCAGTGAACAAAGTCAAGTTAAACTTTAAAGAGAGTCAACCGAATCCTGTTAAAGGATTGATTGAGAAGTTGCCCTTAACATCAAATGTACCGTGATCCAAAGGATGATGCTGAAACACAAAAAACATGGTATAGATGCCTCTGGTCAGACCTGAAAAGTGAGCACGTGCAGCACTCACGTTCAATAAAATGTGATTCCTGTGGGGTAGCAGTTGGTGTATTTGATTGTGGGTGTCCTTCAAATATATGAGGGGACTAAAAATAAAAAAGAGCTGTGATGAACAGCAATTGAAGTAACTGATACAAAAAACATGTTAGAGAAGAGAAATTGCAAAAGGAGAGGCAGAGTAAGCGATAAATCCGGAAAGTTCTGGTAAAGAAATGAGAGAAGTAGGTCTGTCTTCAGACTCGGAGTCTTCCGAGCAAAAGAGAAAGAAAGGAGTTCTTACAAGTCATACTCCAGTGAAATATATGTTTCAGGTTCGGTCAAGGGGGACATGGGGTCCCATCTCCCCACAGATTCTTTTAAATCTTGCGAGTATAACTCTAACTGTGGTGCTCTGATCCATCGTCGTCTGTTAGTCAGGAAAAAGTAATTTATGGGTTGGTCATATTGATTTTTTGTTGATTATGTTAAGTTATTATTCAGGTGGAATGCCCAACTCAATAGGGGCTCATGCGGGGTTGAATGAAAAATATATTGAAGATTTCACCTGTGTTAAACTGATGTGTTATGCATCAAGAGACCTGGTCTACTAGTGGGTCTTCTTTTCGGCTGCCAGGTATGATATTATTTACGCAAGATGAGGTGGTTGGGGGAAGGAAAAGAATAGAGGTGGTTGTTGTATTTTGTAAAAAAGGGGAGTGTTGGGGGCTCAAAGTTCCATGAGGCTGTTTATATGAGGCTCAGTTGTTGAAAATTAGAACTAAGGAGAATCTCGTAGGGTTTTTGCTAATATTTATAATCCTAATTTGATTGGAGTGGGATTGGCTGATCCAATTTTTGAAAAAGTTGTGATTTACTTTATTGGTGTGGGATTTTAATGGGCATAATACTTTATGGGGTAGTAGGACAACAGATACAAACTGGTAAAATAGGAGGATATATTGACACTAATGACCTTGTTTTGTTTAATAATGGTAATGGTACCTACATTGGATGTTAGAACAGGGAAAGTTATCTGTCTTGTATCAACTATGTTTAAGGGTGCTTCCTTCAAAGTGTGTATGGGATGTTTTAAACAATACTTGGGGCATGGCAGTGATCACTTTCTGTTTGGGATATATATGGGGTTGTTGCAAGGTCTTTTTATGAGAGCAGTATAGTCCTCGTTGGTCATCAAAATGGGCGGATTGGCAAAAATTTGAGGGGAGGGGTGCCTGTAATGATTGGTTTCTTTCTGAGCGGATTGTAGGTTGATGTCATCTAGATGGTTATTGAGAAGGATAAGAGTGTTTCGAGGGCTGTTCCAAAAACAACTTCTAATGTTGAGGGTAAGTTCATTTCCTGGTGGAATGATGATTGTTAAGGGTTGCCATTGCCAATCGTAAGCGGGCAGGCATTGAAAAGTTGAAAAAGGAATAGTACTCCTAATAATTTAATTGAATATAAGCGTCTTAAAGCAATTGCTTCGGAAGATTTAATTGCAAAAAGGGGAAAAAATGGAAAATTTTGATTTTTTCTGTTTGGTTAAATTTCGGAACCCACCAAAAAAGTAGGAGGTTAATATTAGAAATATTTAATACTAAGAGGGCAAAAATGATATTCCTGTGCTTAAGAATAATTCTGGTGAGGCAATTACGCGGATTATGATAAGGCCAATATGCTGTGCTTCTTTTGCCAAGGTTAGTAGTACCGATAATTATGACGAGGGAAATTTTAAGATAATAAGTTGTCAAATTGAAAGTCAATTTTTCAGTTTGATGAATAGGAGAATTCAATGTTTGATGGTGAACCATTTAGTATGGAGGAACTTGACTGTGCAATTGCATAAAGCGAAATGCATGCGCTCGTAAAGATGAGATTTGCAGAATATTAAAAGATTTCCCCTTCATGTCAAAAAAGTGTTGCTTTTTAGTTGTAAGTTATTTTGGATTAGAGGTGTATGTCCTTGAGGCGTGGAAGATGGCTGTGTTGACTCCTTGGACCAACCACGAAAAGAGTCATTTTGACCCGCTTTCGTTAACAGACAATTGCTTTGACTTCGGTTTATTGCGAAGGTTATGGAAAGAATGGGAAGTAAAAGGCTCGTAGGTATTTGAGGCAAATAATTTGTGTTTAAATCAGTTCAGAGTGGTTTTCGGAAAGCAGGCGTACAACGGGCCATTTGGTCAACTTGGAATCTGATATCAACAAAGGTTTTGCTAACAAGGAGAGTACTGTTTCTATTTTTTTGGATCTAAGAAGGCATATGACATGGTGTGGAGGAAAGGGAGCCATTACAAGTTACAAACTGTTGCATTGGGGTGCGGGTCGTATGTTTTTTAAGGGATTGTAATTATTGTCTTGGTAGGATTTTGCAAGGTAAGGTTAAGGGGGTTGTTCTAACAAGTTTTCTATGGAAAATGGGCTTCCGCAGGGAAGTATTTTAAGTCCACTTTTTTTAATATTGCGGTTTCTGATTTGCCTGGAGGTTTAAAGGTGTTTTTTTTTGTGGTGCTAGTTCACAGTTTGCTGATGACATCAGCTATTTGGAAGTCTCACGAAATATAAAGTTTGCTTTCAGAATAGGTTCAGGAATGGTTTAAATGCTATGTTGTTGGTGTATGTAACCAATGGGGTTTTTATCTTTCACATTTAAAAACGTTGGTGTTCTGTTTACTCATAAAAGGCAAAAGCCTGCCGATTAAGGTGTCTTTTGGGGAAAATGAAGTTAGTTTCAAAGATAATACTAAATTTTTGGGTTTGTTTTTTGATCAGAGTTAAACTTGGAAAAAGCCATTTTATTATATTCAGGCATAGGGGGTAAAGTTAGAATTAATTGCTAAGGGTATAAGCTGGTAGTAGTTGGGGTGCTGATGGCCATTGTTGTAAGGTGTATAAGGCGCTGATTAGGCACGTTTTGGATACGGCTTGTGAGCATTTGACTATGTATGATCATTGAAGAATTATCTTACTACTATTCAATATAAGGCTTTGAAGATCTGCACTGGGGCTATTAATTAGGGACTTCACTTCGCTCCCTTCAGGCTGAATGGGGGGAGCCTCCTCTTCAGGTTAAGACGTAAGTTTTGGTTTTAAAAAGCTTTTATGGTTGGCAGTTGCTGCGAATTCTTTTCATCCTAACAAACGTATGGTTTGATGATAATGCGAAGGCCTATTTTTGATGAGCCCAGTTGGGAAATTTGCCAATAGGCACCTGTTGAGGTTAGGGTTGGGTGCTTTGATGAAAAAAGTATGGTGGACCTGGGTATTCTCCTTGTCCATATTGGGAATATCTAGCAAAGAAAAAACTTCTCTTAGACTTCATTCATTAATTGCAAAATACTGATGATAAACTAGTGATGGGAAATTGTTTGTTAAGGAAATAATGTTATTGGGGCTCTGCCCTGCATATTTATACTGATGATTCTTTGGACCCTGTGAGTCAAGGGTTGGTTGTAGTATTACTATTCCAGTTTTTAAATGTGTTAAAGGTTTCAGGCGACGTTCTGGTATTTCCATTTCTCTGCAGAACTTTATCGCATACTATGCTCTAGAGTGGGTATGATGTAAACCTATTGGAGTGTCATTTTCAGTGACTGTATGAGTGCCATTACATCTATTTCTAGCTTTGATAGGATAATAAAATCATTTGTGATATCCAGCGATTATATATGTCTCTTAATTCGCACAAGGTATTCAAGTAGAGATTGTATGGATTCCAGGTCATTCAGGGGTTGATGGTAATGATTGGATGATTTGGTTGCAAAGAAGGCAGTTGATAAGAAGGCAGTTGATATCTCGTTAGGTAAAGTTTCTATTATAAACGTATTTTTAAATGGCAATTGAAAGGAGCATCAGTGCAAGAAGACTGGTCAAAAGTATAATTCTGCAATTTATTGAAACTTATAAGCCCAGAAGTTGCGTTTTGTGAATGCCGGATGGAAGGTTTCACGGGATTGGGAAGTTATGTTCCATAGGCTTAGATTGGGGTAAATGTTTTTTGAATACTTATTTATTTTGGTTGGGAAATCATCCAGATGGGAGAAGATGCGAGCAATGCTTATTCCATGGATACTGTTAAACACTTTTTTTTTATTGGAATGTAAAAAGTATTGATGGCAAAGGAGACATCTAATTGATGATACCCAGGAATTGGGTTTTGATTTTTTATCGGTACAGGAATTATTGGGCGGAAAGAATCCTCCTATTGCTGCTGTTATGAGGAAGATGAAGCAATGTGAATGAAATATTTGGTTGGTGTTTTTTTTTTTGCAAGTGTTTTTTTTATCCTTAAGCATGTGGTTGGACTAATAATACCGACTACCTAAGTCAATTGTACTAACCTCCAACATGCCTTTTCTTTTTTGGTTTTCTTTTTATCAAAGTAATTCTTATGTTATTTACCTTGGTTAGTTAACAAAGGCTTAGTTTTGGCGCAAAACTTTTTTGTTGAAAGTGCCATTCATCTAAAACCAAACCAAAGTATTAATTCTTTCTCCCGTTTGAAAAGCCATATGACCTAAGAGGTTAGGTAATGGGACATTCTGGTTTTTGTGTATTTTCAATCTTAGTGCAGTGAACTGTTCAGTGCTTTCACGTTTTCACCAGGGAAGGTCAATTGCAAGCATAGCATACATCTCTATGCCTAATGCATGCATAATATAGCTCTGTGTTTCTAGTTGTTGCAAGAACCAGAGGAGAAGAAAATCTTTTTATTCTCCCGGCAGGTTATCTAAATCTATTATTTGGGCGTGCAGTTTTCTAAATCTTTGTTCTCGCGTGCATGGTACTAGATTGTAGATAACACTTGCACAGCGAACAATTCGGAAAAAATATGCACGCGGACAACAATAGATAACCTAACCTCAGAAAGTGTAGACGGCGATAATCGCTGCCAAAGAAGGCCTTTATGGTGAATTGGGGTGGGACTCAATGTCCATACATAAGTCGGTTACCCGACGAATTAAGTATTTTGATCGCCTGCTGATACGATAATGATAGTGTTTAACAAAATCGCATTTGAATGTCGCTGTTTTCCACGCATGATAAAATGGTGAAACTCCCCCAGTGGGACTTGGTTGACACAGATTCGCGATTTCTCTTGTTCTCTGTGGTTTAGACCATTATATTTTCGATAACAAAACCACATATCGCTAATGTGGGTCAATTCTTCTTTCCTTAATTCCAAGATCTTCAAAACCAAGTTTGGTAGAAGGGGCGCTGAACAATAATACTTACAAATATACCGTCAAGTTTAAAACGTCCCCCTAGCTTTTCAAAATTATTTTTTGGTTTAGACATTATATTTTCGAAAACCACCCACATAATCGTAATTGGGTTAACCTTTCCTAAATTCACAAAGACTTCAAAACCAATTCTGGTACGAAGGGGTCTGAACCAAGAATACATTAAAAATATACCGCAAGTTTTAAACGGTCCCCTGCTTTTCTGTATGTTCTTGATACCACCACTTCTGCAGGTAGTTCATTAAGTTTAAAAGTTCGCACGAACACCTCACCATTAGCAAATAATGTAACATCATGGTCAACAGACAATACTGGCATATATGTGATTAATGCAACTATGATCTTGAAACCACTGAGCATTTCATGTTTCGTGTACTATCCTTTATCAATATTAGACATAGAGCACATAAATCTGAAAAACGAAACTCCCAAGCACCATTTATAGGATTTCGGATTGGTTTTAATGGTTGACAACAGAGTCAAACATTTCCCAAGTTTAGAAATTTTTTTTTCAACACCATTGACAGTAACCTATATATCTCATATATATATATATATATTAATATTATATTATATCTATATATATATATATATATATAGTATACTATTCGTCCGCCCACATCAAATGCTTAATATGTATATATGTATTTGTTATACCTGACGCACTATTGGATAGAGTGTGCACTGTTTCAAAGTGAATTTCTTAATTTTCGGCTTTATTACAGGTGCTGATTCAGTTGTGCACGTGAAGCCTCCGCCTAGCCAGACGATTAGGAAGGAAGTAGAGATTCCACAGCAGAAACGACCACCAACCTACTCGGGACTGTCGGTCTTTACTTGTCTTTGCTGTTGTGGATATTTGGGTCTTATTCGATTGCCCAGGACTACTCTGATAAGGTAACGAAACACTCGTAATCGTATATTGTGGATTTAACACTGGACCACTTTTTCTAATAGGCTTGATGATGTGCACTAGGATGACATCTAGTTACTATCACTTTAATAGAAAACAACTATCATTTTGGTAGAAAACAAAGGATGCTACCAACAGTCTCCGACCTAGCTAGACCCTCTCAGGGTCTGTCTGTGGTATAAACGACTGGTAATGAGACTACAATCTCTCTGAGTCAGCAAATCCACCCAATTGGTGTTTGGAATTTTGCCAATCCATGGGCAAGTTGGTTCTTATAGGGCGCGCGGTTTTTCTAAAAATAGGACCAACTCAGGGATAAACCGATTAGCTTGCCCATGTTCTCTCTCATTTTTTTAGGCTTTTAATTTCTTGAATCTATTTTTATATACTTGTACACTGCCATATTGGTGAATTGCCACGTTGTTAAAAAATTACTTCCAAATAATAAAATAAAATAAATTTTTTGTTTTTATGTGTTAACTGTTCCCTAAATTCGAAGCCAGAGCCGAGACTGTGGGACAGTCCTATGACTCTAGCTGCCAGCGCCCAGCCACTCAATCACACCGACTAAATGCCTATAATCTTGTTTGTTAATACCGTCATGGGGTGTTACTAAAACGAAAAATGAAGAACGAAGACAATACACCTAAATTGTCTCCATTGAAAAGCACGCGATTGTTTAAAAAGTTTTAGTGTCTTCATTGCAAAAGCTTTTCAATCATTCCCATTTGAAAAACTAGCCGAAAGATTAAGATATTCGTTTAATAATTACAACTTAAATTAATTAAAGAATTTGGCTTGAAGTACTTTGCCCAAATGTTTTATTGTCTTTTTATAGCAACATACGTGTTGGTATGCGTCCAATCTATTCCCATTAAAAAATTACCGAACACTTAAGATATTCGGTTCAGTATTTTCGTACCAACATTACTAAAACGAAGAATTTTAAGGTTTAGTCTCTGGCCCAAGGGTTTTATTATTATTCCCTTCACGATTATGATTTGGTATGTGTTTAATTTATTTGCATTTAAAAACTGCCAAAAATGTATAATCTTCGTTTTAATATCTTCGAACCAAAATTGGCTTAAACGAATAATAAAGGTTTCATGTTCTTGGCCTCAGCGTTTTCTCCTCATCGAAACTTGAACCATTAAATATCCACTGGGACCCAGACCCTTGATTTTGGCCCCAATTCAAATGACCGCAACATTCGAAAAGGCCATAACAGTACAGATACACGCTGACTTTTTAATATCGACGTCTTTGCAAACGGGTTCTTCATATTTAAACGTGGTCCTTGAATTTAGGCCCAGCCAGAGAGCCAACCATATTTTTCTGTCATGGTGTTTTTTGTACTTAGTCTGTACCAAATTTTGTCCAATTTTGTACAATGTGGGTCCTCAATCCAATATGGCACTAAAATGACCGGCCAAAATCATCTCATTTTTATTTACAATTCTCGGTGGCTTTAATTTTTTTAACTGGGCAGGGTACTTTGAAATTAGATTGGGTGTTGGCACGCACTTCATCACAAAAACGCCTTTGACAAAATTGTTATTAACTATGCGTTAAGCCATCTTGGTGACAGAAAACAAACAGGGACAGCTTCGACTCACTTTGTAACAACATTAAAATTGATGAAATTTTCAAAGATCTTCCATTTAAGAACATTACTACGACGACGCCCCACGTAAAAATGTTACGACTGCGTTAAAGCTCTCTTGTGACAGAACAAAAGGTACAACTTCGACGCAACTTTGTAACAAAATCAAATTGATGAAATCTTCCACGCTTATCATTAAAGACACTAACTCGAACCCATATCACTCGCCGCAATACCAACTCGTCCATAGCAAATCACCTCATATTAATTCGTCTCAGTATTATTAATCTTGGCCCGTATCACTCGCAACTCCTCCATAACAACTCACCCATACCAACTCTCCCATTATTAATTTTCCCAAATCAACTCTTCCAATATAATCTAGTCGATACCAACAAGCCCAGTATTATCTCGCCCATTACCAAATCCCCTCGTATCAAACTCGCCCAGATAAAATCTCTCTTCCATTTACAATCGGCCGATACCACTCGCCCAATTAGTAACACGGCCCATATCGCAGCGCCCTCGAATCGCCTTATTAATAACTTCCCCAATTTTTAACGCGCCAATCATACCCCCTAACCCCCCACATATTATCTCACCACCTATCACTTTGGCCCCAATGTCACTTCGCTACCTTCATTAAGCCCCACTTTATAATTGAAATTATCAATATCTTTCGAAGACCATATACTTCAGCAACCCACTCTGTTACGAAATTGTTACAAAGTTTGTTAAGCCACTGCTAGCTGCTGCTGCTCTTTGGGTGTTTACAAGACAACACATTGTAACTAAATCTTGATAACCTTTTGATTAGGATTATGGTTCGTCAGACAAGCTCACTCACTCATACACACTCGCCCTACCACTTAACAACTTACAATACTGAATGGTAATTTATGACGATACTTCAGCAACACACTATGTAACAATTATAGTTCAAAGCCCGTTAACCGTTAAACTGTGTTTTTACTGCCCCATATACAGTAGAGAATGACACTTAAACAACACTGTAACGAATTACATGATAAATTTCACATTCTTAAGGTCACCCTACCCTCCCATTTCA